>JAQIVF010001270.1:0-14912 GCA_034698365.1 Steganacarus magnus
ATTTTCTTAAATGAAAATAATTCATTAGGAAAATTTTTTTTCTACCGCGATATGTGGCGGGTGTTCACCAGATGTTTAAAGAATGGACAACAAACGGGTCATCTCTTAATTGCTTGCCAAAAAAAACCGCTCGAATGAATTTTCTTTAAAATTTTTCTGAATGCACATCGATATGTGGCGCGTGTTCACTACAAGTTTCAAGAATGGACAACAAACGGGTCATCTCTTAAATGGTTGCCAAAAAAACCGCTCGAATGAATTTTCTTTAAAATTTGTCCACATCTACCGCGATATATGGCGCGTGTTCAGTAATCATTTCAAGAATGTGCGGCATACGGGTTATCACTTAAACGCTTACCAAAAAAAACCGCTCGTATTAATTTTCTTTAAATTTTGACCACATATACAGTGACATGCGACACGTGTTCAGTAATAATTTCAAGAATGCCCCATTAGTGGGTCATTAGTTGAACGCGTGCCATGAACTCGCTTCCACTAGGAGCACCGTTTGATCACTTCTTTAGAATGCTTAAACAAAGTATTGTACAAATGTATAAATATTACTTCAGAGATTGTATTCTAAAAGTATTTCAGTCTGTGTTCAGAACTCGAACAGTGAACATCATAAACATTTATTCAGCCAACAATTTAAGCAAAGGTATATTGTTGTTAAAAATTTTCTCAAATATAAATTATTATATGACGAATTGTTTAAACAAAAAATTTTCTTAACTTAAAAATATTGTTTAGAAAAATAAATTAATACAAAAAACTTTTTTAATCTAACAATATAACTCTAACATAAAACTAATTAAACTAAAAATATTATATAAAATTTCTTAAAAGAAAAATTTTTTCACCAAAAAAAGCCTCCTATCAAAAAACAACAGACAGACAGACAGACGGACATGTCAAATCCAATAGCTCATTGATATTCATCAAAGTGAGCTAAAAACCGACTCGGGCCTAAAAATTTAACATTTTGGGAGTCCTTACGTTTAATTATCGCTTGGGAACAATCGTATTTTTATATGGAGATAGTTACGAAGCGCCAGGTAATGCGGGTCTCTGGGATCAAGTAGATCATTTATTCTATGGTAATCCAGATGACATCAATTTGTCCGGTGAAAGCGCGGAAAGTATGTCGATCAGCAACTTAACTAAGTCATATAGTAGATATCATATACAAGAATGGTTTAATAAATCGATATAGTAGTCAAGTATGCATTAATTTAAATAAAGTTGATAAATGTTCATTTAAATATTTTGTAAGAAATCTAAACTCACCAAAATTTCATTTAAAATCACGATACGACCCACTTTATCTGAAAACATAGAAGCGAAATTTCTGTTACAAAATTTACAAAAACGATTGGGAGCCAGATTATTAGCATATATATTATTAATTGCAAATATAAAACATATATATAACACACAAAACACTTTCATTTCAAACACCAGTAGATTTTCGTTTGATTTTAAGAGAAATAGTAGTAATTTTATCAAATAATTCACAAAAATATTCATTTAAAGAAAACAAAAGATGTGTCGAGATTGATAGATTAAATCATCTGAAATTTTTGCTATACCTGAATTTAATCATTTTAGAAAATTCAGTAGTAATATTATCCAATTTACACAAATTTTTGACGATTACCATAAATTAATACCTGAAAAAAACAAAACGCCTTACAAAATGGAAATTTTCGAAAAGATCTAAGCATTCTTATGAACCATAATGAGATGGAGGGAACCTTAATACCTGATGTACATTTTTTTAGAGATTACATCTCATCTAATTTAATTCAACGCTTTTTCAATTACACCACTTATATAAGGACAAATTTTAAAACAAACAATAAAAAAATAAAAAGTTTATTTGAAAAATATGATTCTACAGATGTTAATAGAAATACCTTCAGGTTTTTGGATTATGTTGCAGACGCATATATAGATCCATTTCCTGATTATTCAAATTTTGCAAATAATGCCGTGATTCTTTTAGGCATGCTTTAAGTGATTTATATTTCGTATGTCCTACGGTTCTTTTTGGGGCCTATATTAGAAAAAATAAAAAATTCACAAAAAAAGTATTAAAAACAAAATTTACTTATATGAGTAATATCTAATAATCGTGATATCGAAAGCAAAACGACACACGGGGAAGACAATTTTTCTCTTTTGCCTTCCCAAAGGTTTTGTTAAAACTGATAAGGATAAAAAAATGAGCAGTCGATTCATTGCATTGATCACTGATTTCGCTAAAAACTTAGTAAAAAATATAGTGTAAAATTTATTTGACCAGCTCAATTCTTCAAAAATTCAATTTTTATATTATAGAATGGATTTTTCTTATATTAATGAATAAAACTGCATCTCCCTAGCACTTACCGTTCTCGATATAATATTTCAAAGTTTTTGGGAAAAGTGTACCGAACCCATTTATACCTGGTTAAGTACACATATAAAAATCTAAAGATAAAAAATCCAGGTCTTTAAGGTGTATAAGGTTATAATTTTAAAAATTCCAGCCTTACAAAAGTTTTGGAAATTTAGTTAAAGTTTTAATAAATAGAAGGCTTTGTTAGAAAATACAGAATATTCTTGCGCGACTGCGAGAATGCGTGATTACACTTTCTCTTATGGACTATTAGCGAAATCTCAAGAATACAAAGGAGTTCTCCATTTTTAAGGTGCTGTTCATACTGTTAATATCAATTTGGGTCTATGCATTTATTGCCAAGAAAGATTCGAAGGCCTTAATGACACGGTGTTATTTGGATGCTGCGAAGCCCGTGTCCATAAAATCATCGGTGGCGAATTTAAGTGTTTAAATGTACATTTGTTTAGAGATTATATCTCATCTAATTTAATTCAACGCTTTTTTAATTACATCACTTATATAAGGACAAATTTTAAAACACCCAATAAAAAAATAAAAAGTTTATTTGAAAATATTTTTAAGAATTCAAAATAATAAATTTAAATCAAACTCCATAAATATGAGTATATGAGTTTCTATGGTAAAATTTTTGTATAAATAATCATATCTAAAATGTGTTATATTACACCTCTATTTATTGTTTATATTTTTTAGTGAGTTTTAATTTTGTTTTTCAACGAATAAGCCATTGGTAATAATTTTCTGTAAAAAATCGAAACACTCCGAGTGTCTGATTGCTCTAAATATGTAAACTGTAAAGTTTACTTAAATTTTGTAAAATTAAATTATAATTTTTAAAATTATAATCCCTTTTATAAATATGTTTCTGTGCAACAAAAATAATGTCAATTCTAAAAAATATAATTTCTATTATTTTTTTACGTAAGTGTGTTATAAATATATTTATTAAAAGATTATCTTTATTTTGCATATGTCTGTGTGAATATAAATTAGTGAACTTGGTTGATCGCTATAGCTCGCGAGTGACAACAATAGAAGCGGGAATGTCGAAGCTTAATAGAAGCTTAATCGTAAACGCGTCGAAACCAATAGTATACTCAAACCGGTGAATCGGTAATAACCGGTTAACGCCCACAATAGCGGTTAATAATAGTAAATTCTGGTTTGCACTGCAAACCGAATAAAAATTAAGTATAAATATGATTATGAGTAAATGAGTGTAAACTAATAAAAGAATTCTGGTTAATAACCAATAAATGAATTATCAATTAAATCTTATTTCGATTAACAATTAAATCAATGACTATTATATCTAGTCTTAATCTTATTTCGAAAAATTGATAAATTAATAAATAAATAACAAATAACACTTTTATCGCGTTAATAGTTTTATTTTAATTAAATACAAAATGCGACTGTTTTTCGTCGCTTTTGCCGACAGAAATAATTTTAATTAATAGAGTTTTGTGCAGAGATAAAAGTTTTACATTATTAGTCATAGGACTATTAATAATATTTATACAAAAATAGTTTTTAAACTTTTAGTTTGACTTTCGATAATACTTCGAGTATTGTTTGGCGTAAGAGTCGCTGTTCGCGTACTTCATTAGCGTGTAAGTCATGCATTAGTTTTCGCGTACATTCACATTCACGCACACCTAAAACAAAAAATTAACATAAATCTGCGAAAAATTGTTATCTAATTTCATAAAAATTTTCAGGAAAAGAGATATTTATTATGTATAAGGTTTTAACGTTAAGTCACAGTTATTGACATATATTTTCATAGTAATCATTGTCGCACAAAATTTATCGCTTTATGCTATTTATTAAACCACAGTTAACTTATTATATTTATCATTATCCGTTCCGATCATCATTTATATCTCTGCAATGCATAATGTAAAATGCTTTATACACTGGAATTTAAAAATTATTTAAGTATTTTTAATTACGCATTTAAATTATTAACTTTAATAGTAGTGGTGATGCGCTACAATAAGTGCTAATTTCGTGTGTTTAGCAATATTTTGATAAGCAAGTGAATAATTTTTTGAATTTAGTCGAAAATCTAATGAAAAACAATTTAATGGTTTTGTAGATCACGTCTACATTGATCAGAATGGGCTTTCGAGTAACGCTTATACTCCTCATTAATTTAATTAAAAATTCTAAAGATAATACAGCAGTTTTCAAAATTAATGAAATCTCTTCGTTTCACAGTTTCGTGTGTGAAGTCACTATTAGAGTATTGTGTTGTGTGTGCTGTATGGTAATGTTGAGTTTGCTGGTATAGTTATTTTTTGTAAACAATGCACATTCATTCAAAATGACAAAATAATTTCATCACTTGCTTTACAATACTATAATAGTGACTTCATATATGATTTGCATGAATTAAACATAATAGTCAAACACAGTTATTATATTTCTCTAATAATACTAAACATTCTTTGAAATAATATTAAAACATTGTTATTGTTTTCGAATTGTTTTTTTAAAACTATTTTATTGCATCCGTTATTGTCACAATTTTGCAAAATTTCTAAAATAAATGCAGTGATAAAAGAGTGATATTAGAAAAAGAAAATATAATATTACTATTACTAGATGTTAAAAATATGTAGAATATTCTGAATTTTTTTTCTGAGACACAAAAAATAAATTATAGAATTTTTTTGTAGCTTACGTATTAGTTTTTTCAGTTCTTTTCGAAAAAAAATTCTGCGCTTAAATATTTATAGAAATCATATTTATTTTCTTAATATGAATAAGTTTTTTAGCAAAAATTAAAGAGAAAAAGCTATGAAAAATAATTTTTTTAATTTGTTTTTTTTTTGTAATTATTTAGACCTGTATAGACTCATATATTAAAGTCGACTATCCATTTGACCATATTTTTTATATTTCATACTTTCAATTCTGTCTTCAAGGAATTTGAAAGGTTAACAGTCTCAAGTTTACAGTTGGGCACAGGTAAATCTGTTCGGAAAATATTAATTTTTTTGTTGATAGAAAATTTTGGTGTGCACTCTCTGAAGTACTTATCGTAACAATGATTTTTAAGTTAAGAAAAATTTTAGTTTAAATTATTGAAAGTGTTGTTTGCGGAGAATATTTTTATTTGTATTACTATGTTTAATATTATTTTCTAAACAATTTTATCTCAACAACTGGATTCTATATTCTTACATAATTACTTAAATACCTGATTTACTAGTTGTTAATTTAAAAGTCTAACAGTCATCTTTTATCTCGTGTTACTAAACGTTACTTTTTATTATCTGAGTTAATGCCATTCTAACATTAACATTGTGAATCATTTTCAATGATAAACTTTTCAAGAGCACTGTGATTGAGTTTAGTATTGTTATTGAACTGTTTTGAACATTGCTCATAATAATGTGAAATACGATGATTTGTTGAGTATTAGTAAAGATTAAAAAAACATTGACAAATAACACTAAAGTTTAATTATGGATTTGTTGATAAATTTCGGTTTTATATCTCAGTTTAATGTAAGCCTTTGTATGGCAAACCTCAACATTAATAATCTTTTATTTAATCTAACCATTATGTTACAAGTTATTTAATATAACACGAAGTTTGCATAACAATGCTTGCAATGCATATCGATTACAGAACTAAAATACTAGACGGTAACACATTTTCGGTGCTTTACCGCAACAATTATTTTTTAAGCAATTTCTAACAATTATTTTATAAATATTCGATATCTACGTTTATTTTTAAACCACTTCGTTGTTACCGTCGAGAATTCAGCGGATATTAACGATAACAGCGTTGACAATGTGTTCGATACATGGGATGATTTGATTATTCAGCTTAATCTATGCCTTCAGACCCTTAGCCTTTTCTTCAACACCGCTCCACTGCCGCAACAGTGTGTATATATTGTTTATTAAACTTCGGATCATGTATTTGTTTGGCTAATAATTTAATTCAATTATAGTACAGATCTTTTAACACAAGAAGAAATTTGTGGAAAACTTGAGCGTCTCAGGGATTGTCTGAACAATTTATTCGCTAATGGGCAGACTTTTCGAAACAACAGAGGAATCAATGGCAACTCAACCTAATAATGAATTTTCAAAGAACCTGTTCTAATACCGTATGTTTTTAATAGTAAAAGTTTTTACTAAAATTTTTTCAATGATCTAATAAATTCAGTTTTTCCTCAGTAAAGGTGTAAATTTACTGATATACTATTTACAACAATGTATTTTAACTTATTATTTTTTTAAATTAAACTTACTATTGTCAGTTAAAAAATTTATTTTGAAATGATTTTGAAACAATGTTTTTTAAATAAGCGTATTCTCAACTTTTACATAATAAATCGCAATTTATAGTTTCAAACTGAGCCAATATGAATGTTAGCTATTTTTTTTTTATTAAGTCTAAAAAAATCAAAGACAAAATTACTCTTAAATTACTTTCTAAAGATTTTTTATCATTGATACAAAATTTCGTTTTATAGTTTAGTCTATGTTGTTTGGGTAGCTTAGAAACTCATTAATTATCGGAGAGCAGATATAAGACTCAAACAAAACAAGAACATTCATAATAGAGCTCACTATATTAAGTATCTTAAATTTGTATTGTTAGGTGATGTGTATAAAGCGTAATGTCACTCACAATATTTAAACGTGACGACTTATTAAGACTAATAAGTTATAACTTGTCTGACTTCTCTGGCTTAAGAGGACTATGATCATACGCACGGACATTGTCAAAACCATAAGTTATAAATGTGTGTTAACTGTGTGATAGCTTGTGACTCGTTATGGTCGAGGCAGTAGACGCAAACTTTCATAATGTAAATCAGCAAATTAAATAAAAATAGCTCATTGATAGAAATTAATATCAATTTGACAGTAAATTACTTTATTTTATTGCGCAAAGATAATCGAATGATGTTAAGCGTGAAACTAAGCGGAAACTGAGACTTTGATTATAATCACACTAAAAGCTGTTTCGCAAGACTATCCGGACTTTAATTAGGTTTTAGAAAAATGTAATTTTTTCGATAATAGGTTTTTATGAGAAAGGAGTTTTCAAAAAATACTAAATAAAAATATATAATCTCGTAATAAATAACCTGGAAAACATTTAAATCCTTTTATTATATCAATTACTAGACACTCGTACGATTGATTACTCATTTCGATGCGATTTTTAAAAATAAAATTTCAACTCAAATGTTTAATCATCTAAAATGACTTTCGCTTAAATTTATTGTGAAATACTATTAGTAGACTAAATATTTCTAACACACCACACAATAATTTCTAACATAATATTTCAGTTTTCCACATTTATTTACTGTGGAATGAGTTGTGTTTGCAATATAGTTATTAGTTAGTAAATTGTTTACTAAAGATTCCGTGACACTCATCTCTTTTCATTGACTTAATTAAAAATTTTAACTCAACTCAACTCTTTTTTTTTGACATTAGTATAACGAACAATAGTTCAGTACACCGCCAGTGGGGTTATTATATTAGAGAATTTCGTTTTGTTTTTCACTGGATTTCGTTCCATTTATAACTTTTCTTATAATCGCTTAATCAAAGAATACAGTCCGCGACTGATTCCTTATATATTTTTTATATTACTGTCTATTGAGTCTAAGCTTACATCATAAAACTATTGGCCATTTCTTTCTAATCTAAAAGAAAAATAGATTTATCTGTGAAATCTTAAGAGCAAATACACATACACTGAAAAATCTGTATAATAGTCTGCAAACTAAGGAATATTCCTTCGTTTCTATTAAGTCTGTAAATGGAAATCACACAGCAGTGAGAGTAATGTTAGAAAAATGTCAGTTAAAATGTCAAAAACTTAAGTCAGAAGTTTATCATATTTTCGAGTAAAAGTAGTGCGAAAAAATAGAGATATGTATGCGTTAAGAAGATTTTAACTTAAACTTTTTCATATATTTTTCAATATATAAATTTTTATATATAATTTTTCATATATTTATATATAAACACAGTAATTAAATAAGAAAAATAATTTTTGTTGCTTTCGTAATGTACAAACTTTTTTTTCTTATTTACAGAATTAAAAAAATTATCTGTATATTGAATTTTTTTCAGAACTGGTCGGCATTATCGGCCAAAACGACTTAAAATCACTAATCAATATAAGTAGTGAGTGGTCGAGTGAACACAATGGCAGTGAAGCGACACAACTGATGCAACGCTGTTGGCCTGAAGAGTATGGCGATAGACATGACTTTCAAACTCTCAAGAAGATTATACGCAATTTAATGAAGTAATTATTCACATGAATTTTTTTTGTTTATTTACTTAATACTTTTCACCAAAAAGTAATTAAGTTTTAGATTTAATTAGCGATTTTCCAAAATACATTCACCAAAAAGAGATTATCTCTAGTAATAAAAATAAATAAAATTATTTGCAAATATAATAAGCTTTCTATAATCACGTAAAAATGAATGAAAATTACAATGCATTAGGAGTAGTATTTCGTAAGATATTTGCATCAAACTATTATTTTTATTCATAAAGAATTCAATTATTAACAAATAAATAATATTTATTCGTATACATTCTGTTTGTCTATGTATTCTTTTTAGCGACTGTTCAGGCAATAACAGTAATGGTGACGGAAGTGGCAGCAAAAGTGGAAGTATTATTGATAAACTGTTGTCACGTATGGAACAGTACGCCAATAATTTAGAGCTGTTAGTGGAGGACAGAACTGACGACTTCTTGGAAGCGAAGCGAAAAGCGGAGGATCTTCTCTATCAACTTTTGCCAAAGTATGTGTACTAATGCTGTATGTGTTTAATGATAGCAATACTAATAAACTATTAGATTATATATGTATGGGAAAACTAATATCTAAATGAACATAAATTGGTTAATAATAATAATAAATTTATATTCTTATTACAAATAAATAAAATATAGATTGAAAATATTGTGCATATTTTATTTAATATTTCACAAATAATTTTCTTTTTTCTCTAAGTTCTATATAAATAAATACCGCAAGAAATATTAATATATTCCTTGAATTAAATAAATAGAAAAATTAATTTCGACATCAAAAGAAAATCACAGTTAAATCATATTTTATATTAAGACAGCTAAACATCTTGACATTTACTGTTTTGTTTGGTTTTAGAACCAAAACCCATAAGCTTTGCGTGTTTTCTTCATTAAGCGCGCGCGATGTCTGTGTGTTTTGGAATCAAAACAAAAACGAGTAAACTTTTAGCGAATTCTTCAATACTTTACAAAAAAATAGAGTTTTATCGCAAAATTTTAGGACTAATGTATTTTAGATAGTGCTGGTAAGGTTCGAGTTTTTCATGTCTTGACCTGAAACCCGGACTTCTCGTGTTCAGGACTCTGACTCTGTAAGATTTTTAAGACCAGGATCGGACTCGATCCTAACATCAATGACTCGGATTCGGACTCCAAACCTCAAATCTTATAGAATAATTTTAAAACTGAGCTGCAAGCTATTAGTGATATAGTATAGATGCTGCGTGTGATGATTGCCCATTGAATGCATGACAGAAAAATAATTTGATCAGATAACAAGTGAAGCCAACGGCTGTTTAATACTTCAAATGTTTATTTAAACTCTCATTTCGCTTTATTCTGTACTTTTATTCATGAATTTGTATGCATTCCAAAAAAAAAATTTTTTATTGTGTGTAATATATTATTTTGTAATTATCTATATTAATGTATTATATTATTCTATGATTTTTCTTTTTCGTTTTCTTTTTCTTACTTCCGAGTAAAAATAATTATCATTTACGAACCATTACCTGTATATCTCGCAAATATGATACGAATAGAAACATATTTTGCATTTGTTTTATCAGACATTAGCAATACAACTACTGATAGTGTTAATGGAATTTTTGAATATTAATAGTTTTACTGAATATTATTACTAGATAACATTTTTCTTCTAAAAATTATAATAAACTTATAAGTTTAATAGTAGTTTTTTTCCTCTTTCTCTCTTATAAATAAAACATTCTATGCTAAAACATAACGTACTGATGTATTTAATGCATTTGAATGAATGGTGGAAACAATAGGCGACTCATCTATAGACTTGGGTCTTCGGATCTTCGGATTCGCATAGGCGTCCAACACACCAGTGAAATCGCTATCACTGTTGAACGCAGTGGTGTCGTTCACAATACGCCACCGACCGGACGAACAGCTGAAGCTACACATTGGTATGCATACTGGTTCGTGTGCTGGTTTAGTGTTGTCGGCCATAAATAAGGTGCGTTATTGCCTGTTTGGCGATACTGGCGATACTGGCGATACTGTCAACACTGCATCACGTATGGCGTCTTCCATATTGCGTATGTCATTGTTTGCAGTGTTTTCAATATTATTATTTGGTTAATATTTTGTTGTTTGTTTGTTTGTTCAGCATTGAAAATACTTGTGAGTCAAGAAACATATTCAATACTGAATAAGACGGCAAACTTTTAGATTGAACACAGGGGTCACGTGGATATGAAAGTGAGTTGAGTTAATTGAAATACAAATGCACTGTTGTTAATGTTATCACATAAATAATTAAATGAAACACTAATGTTATAACCGAGAGTTAATAATAGTGTAGAAAATAAACTTTTCACAATTAGTGTATATGCTATACCTTAAAAGACACTTCCTTACAGCACTCGGATTTGAGGCTTAAAAGTTAAAAACATTACATTATAAATAAACTTGGAGTAAAAAACTACAAAGATTTTTTTTAAATTTTTAATAATTTCTAATATATGTTTTTTTTGACATAACACAAGTTTTTGTACTATAAATTATACAAATAAATTTATATTTATAATCTTTTAAGCGCTGTTTAATGAAATTCTTTAATCAAAAATTTAAAAATTGTTGGTAAACTATTAAATCCATTTTTTATTTATTAAAACAACATCTATATGTGTCGTTAATATTTTTCTTTTTAAATTGTAGAGCTCTGAACCCGCCCTGAAATAGTTTGCTCTAAGCTATTCTCACAGAAACGAACACTGAGTACTGTACATTGTTTCAACTTTGTATGTTTTTGTGTTTGGATAGCATTAACATTCGTTTCGTGATAATCTGTTAAGTAAACACATTAATGAGTTTTGCGCTAATTTTTTTCTCCCTTAGTCTTTCATTTTGTACTTTCATTATAATTATAGTGAGTATTAGTAGTGTCAAAATGTTATAGTGTTGTTGATTATTACGTAATGAGAGCAGAACATCATTTTTTTTCTTTTAGCAGAACATAACATTTTGATAAAACTATTTTATATAAAACAAAAGTTAAAACTTAGGCTTACGTTTTCAAACTCACAAACACAATGTTCTACCACTAAATCAAACTTTGAACATCATTGTTAGTCATCATCAAATTTTAAATCTCACTTCAAGCACACTACTAGTTTAGTGCTTGACTGGCGTGTGAAAAGAAGAATAAAGTGAAGCTTAATAGCATTTCTTTAGATTTAAGTTTTTTAAAAACTTACTCCAATTCATAGTTGTTTAGTGATGTCGCTAACCTTATAACTTTAATGTCGCTCAAAGTCAAATACTATTAAAACTCTTTATCATAACAAAAATTTTAATATAAAAGTGTGTTTAATTACTTTACACTTATTCAAGTTGTTTTCAAGTTGTTTAGCGGTGAAACAATTTTTATGAAAGCTATTTTTGTTCTTTAATTTTTAAAACGCTTTTGAGAAAATAAATTCCTTTAATTAATGTAAACTCTCTGAATGTATCACTCGAGAGTGTCTCTCATCATATCTTAACGGCGCAAAAATAAAGCAATTGATCATTCATTTCACTCTTCAGTTAAATAACGTACAGTAACTTTACTTATTTATTATTCCATCATTTATTAAACAGTGAATGGGAAATCAAAAATAGATTAACACATAAATAAATAAAATATTAGAGGATAAATATTTTCGGTTAAATCTGAAAATAGTTTCATATTTAGTATAGAATCTTAGTTCGCATACTATCGAGTAATAATTTTTTGGGTTTAATTTGTTTAGCTCTGAAACAATTTTTATGAAAGATTATTTGGTCTTTAATTTTTAATTATAATTTTTTTTTTCGGTTCTTTCGGTTTTTTTTCGATAGGTTTCTTCGATTTAATTTTTATTCAGCCAAACAATTTTCGATACACACACATACACTTACTTTTCCTTAACAACTCAGAACGGAATGCTAGATAACATGTTTTACGCCCGCAGTGTTAATGACAATGCTTTTATATAGCAATAAACACATATATAGTATACATCTAAATTTACATCAACAATGAATCGATGAGAGATGAGAACAGTGTATTCAAAGATAGTTACAAAAACGAATTCTTGATTTCAAAAGAAAAACACACGCTATTCTTAAATATATATATTCGTTTACTGCGGCGCACAATAATGGTGATTGAATTACATGGAATTTATTATTATGGCACCTATTTTTCTAATTACTAGATTCGATTGGAAATAGAGAGTTGAGAGAAAGTGTGACAAAAATAGAATTTATTGCGAGACCTTAAACTAATAACTAGTTTGTGGCCATTATTATTGGTTATCTCCCATTTATCTCTCTTTGACTGTTTTGCAAAATAGAGCGTATAAATTATTAGAGCAGAATATACTACTAAACTGAATTTCGAGAAAAAAAGAGAATATCTCTAATTTATTTAAATAATTTGCATAATAATAACTGATAATAATAGTTTCATGGATTTCAATAGACTTTATTTCTCTATTGGCTTCATTTATCTCATTTATAATAAGGCATTCCATATATTTGTTTCATAAATGCTCATAAAAACCATGTTTTAATTTTTCAACTTCACACAACTTCTCGTTTTTATTTTATTTTTGATTACTCAATAAACTATATTTTGTTATTCAAAAATGTTTTTTCTAATACTATATTTTACAAAACATTTAACAATTGTTTAAACTCGTCTCTCTATTATTGATTTTTTTCTAAACAAAATTATTCTGCAAATTCTTCAATTGTCATAAACATATTCAATATCTGCATATTTATTGTTTCTGTTTTTATTTCTTTAATTTCTAAATCCAGTTATTTTTTCTTTAGAAAAATCAAAACGAAATATTTTCACAAATAACATAAATCACTTAAATCACTATCAATTTCTTTTCTTATTCGCTTTGATGATCAAACTCTTATATAACATAGTAGTGGTGTTCACATTGATGTGCGCCGTAACTGTTAAACAGTTATGTTTATTGATCGCAACCATTATTACTGTTCGCGTTCAGCACTTTTAACTTTAGCTATACATATTTTTTTGCAACTTTGTGTGTTTATAAAAACTTTCCATTTTTAGCCTCGGCTTAACTTTGACTTTTGTAAACCGCTTAGATTGCGTTTTTTATCTGACTTCGATAAAATCAAGGCAGGTATATGGATTTGGGAATGTCCGTCTATGTGTCTGTCCGCCACGCTCTTTGATATGAAGCTTTTTTAATGAAAAAATGTAAAATTGTGAGGCTTTTTATAGTGAAAAAATTAAGATAGGAGCATGAATTAAACGGAAGATATTAATAATAAAACTGGCATATGCCACTTTTGGCGGTTATATAGAATAACTACCCCATTATATCAATAGTAAGACCGGCATACTCCACTTGGATAAACGGAAAATTTCAAAAATCGAATCTGTTTTTAGAATTCAAAAGTTTAGTTTTATTATTTAAGGATTATTCCAAAAAAAAAAGAAAACAAAAGTCTCATTATGCATGCTGAGAGAGTATTAATTTATTAAGACTTGTTATAAAAAACAAAAAGAAATAAATAATAGTGAGACTAAGCGACAAAAAATTTATAGCTCTTTGTTCGAAGTTTGAATAGTCTACAAAAAAAGACGAACAAAAAATATACCCAACAAAAATGAATTATTGAATAGACTAAATGGATGGTTAATGTTATGTTAGAACCCATTATTACAATTTGATAGGTTTTTATTAAAAATGTTCTCAGTTAGTACTTCGAAGAACCGAACCGAACCGTAACTTTGAGTTCTTAACCCGACCCGAACCGAAGAACTGTATGAACAAACCGAACCGAACTAATATTAAACCCGATAAATTGAAAACCGAGAGAAAATGTTTTTTAAACAAATAAAAACCGAGTCAACCGAGACCACAATTTTTTCACAGAATTTTTTGTGTAAATTAATTTTATAAATTTTCCAAATAAAATTTATGCAGTTTACTAATTCTTTAATCAATAATTACTGATATACAACAATCATTTAATGTATCTTCTCTTTTATTTGAAATTAAAATCATATTATAAACATAATTTTAGTTTCAATTCTCACGTGAAATAACAAACATATAGATTTTAAGTAATTACAAGCTGAATGTAAAAAGCTCTTATGTTATACTCATAGTTACACAGAGGGGGGACCCCCCTAGAAAAAT
>JAQIVF010001271.1:0-14912 GCA_034698365.1 Steganacarus magnus
TTATTACCGAGTAATCTATTTACTCTGAATTCTAGTGTGGATTTCTATTATATTAATTAAATTGAGTTATGAGAGTTATTTGAGAATAGGAGAATTTGTCAGATTATATAATTTTTTTGTTTGTTATATTTTAACCGAAAAACATTATTTATATATTGGTTTAATTGGTGTATTGCTTATTTTATTTACGCATTACAGGTTAATAGAATGGTTAGACGAGTCGAGTCCGGGCTCCTTTCGTCAGGCACAGGTCAGCTTTTCATCGCGAATTCCTAACGCGATACCTCTTGGCGATGCAGCTACGATGTCACACAATATTTCGCTATACTCTCCAACTTCCTATTTAGATTTAAAATCTCTATTTCTAACCTCGTCTTTATCTTTTAATTCTGACATTCAGACAAAAATAAACACAAATTCCAGTGCAATAAAAGGATTATCACAACAGATGCCAACGCCTTCAGTTTGCATGATCACAAAACACAATAACGGCTCTTTAAATTTATGGAATATTGGTTTCGGAGAAGGACTTCAATTTACTCAATTGTTGAGTATAAGCCATTCTGCTCGAATTTGCGGACATAGATTTCGCGTCAATGATATAACTTGTCATCCCGTTTTGCCACTACTTTTAACAACTTCTCACCACAATATTCCCGGAAAAAATATTCCATATTACGACGAAACGTCAATTCCAGTTAATGCCGCCGTTTCGCCAATAGTTAATAGTTGCTGTCAGCAACAACAACAAGGTGTACCGAATACAGGTTTTTGTTCCGAATTAATTTTATGGAAAGTAGATTCTGTTGGTCCGCTGTCAAAATCTGGTGGAATTACGGAATTGGCTCGAATCAATTCACCAGAAACAACTGCATTCGCAAATGTAGCGTGGATTCCAACGTTGTTGCCGAGTACAACACTTGGCGCCATTTCAAACTCTCCGAGCGCTTGTTTCGTTGCTTCCGATGGCCACCAGTTGCGTATTTATCAGGCCATTATCGATGCGCGTTCGTTATTATCTGAAATTTATTCCGCGAATCGCAGACACAATAACGCAGAATTTAGTCCTACAGTTAGTGATGACAGTACTTCGTCAGAAGCTGGTGTGTATCGCCATGCGATTAAAGAAGCGTTTAAAATAGTTAGCCTCCAATCGACTGCACGTCCAGGTTGTATCTTGGAATTAAGCGCCATATCTGATGCTATACACGACTGGCAAAATACGCAACTTCTTCATGTGTTTCAGGAACAGCTTATCAAAGGGAGTTCATCTATGAATATTAACTTTTGGAAGGAAAAAGAAAAGAACAGCACAAGTTTATTGGAAGCTAGTTTGGGACCTGTTGTTGATCTTAGACACAGCCACGTGTTTGAAGAGCCCTTTTATTTGGTTGTAATGGAAAAGAATGGAACGGGACAATCAATATTGCATATGTGGCGCTTAGTTATTGCTTCTCAGTCACAAACTGATTCACATAAATTATCGTACGTTCCAGATAGTCATTTAATACAAGAGAGCGATCACTCGAACGCAACGTCGCGCAGTAACTCCCCTGATCTACACGACAGAAATTATCACAAAAATCTATCTGAAAAATTAAATCAAACGTTTTCGGTGATGTGTCCGATTAAAATAACAACCGCTAAAGTGTGTACACAGCAATTATTACTCGACAATGAAGTGGATGTAATACACGCAACACCAGCTGCTGGACATCTGAGTTCGTCAAACATATATCCCGCATGTTTTGCACCTTATTTGATATGCACGGCTTGCAGTGATGGACTTATACGGTTTTGGAAGTGTTCCAATGAAAATTTTACCGATAATAATAACAAAATGTGCGTTAATTTTAAATGGGTTGAGTGGGAAATGATATTCAATAAATTAAGTTCGAGCGCTTTCGAAGTGCCAGGACTGCCGCTATACGTGTCGTGTGCGTACAGCGGACGCGTCGCTTGTGCGTACAAATATGGACAATCATTTACGCGTTCGAATTCAAGTAATCCTAACTCTAGATTTATTAATATAGCGCTTGCTATTATTGAATGCGAATCTACTGGAGGTTCAGAGTGGGTTCTCGAGGATACAATCCATTTAAAAAATATTCCAATACCGCAAACAGAATATCATTTAGGCATTGATTTTGCGCCACTTGTTGACACTTCTTTACGAAATAGGAAAACAGTCGATAAACTAGTTATGCGATTATCGTCGGCTTATGATGAACACTCATCAGAACATAGAGGCGCTAATAATATATCGCGTTTATTATCAGTTCCTAGTTATACAACAATGCAATCTCTCAAACAAATTATTTCAGAACAAGGAAATCAATTTACATTATCTCAGAAATCTTTAGTCCAACTCGATTGGGTATCAACTGAAGATGGATCTCATGTTTTAACAGTATCTGCTGGCTCTAAGATTACTTTATTTACACCCGTTTCAACAGATATAGCTCAGGCTAATTTGCAAGCAATGAAAGCTTCAGAAAAAACTATAACAACGCCTTCTAATCGTTTATTATTAAAACAAGCATCTTCTATGGCAGCAACTCATGCTAAGGCTGATGAAATTCGATGGATGACATTGAGGACTACTAATTTAGTGACAGCAGACGGTTTGCCACCGCTTCCCATGCAACTCACTTGGGTTAGGGATGGTATACTTGTTATCGGAATGGATAATGAAATGTTAATTTACACTCAATGGAAAAGTGAAACGCAGTCTAATTTAGAAGAATCATCCATTGAAATAACTGAATCAAGAGTTTTGACTGAAGAAGATTTGTTATCTCGTGCTCAAGAGTCATCTCAACTTCGTTTGCCGCAACATCCGGGTTCAATACCGCGAACGCCATCTCTAAATGTGTTACATATTGACCACAGAAAGCCTCACAATCAGAATAACGCATCACAACAGAAAACTCAGAATCAAGAACCTAAAATGTCAGTATTTTCTCAATTGCCTGATTTTGGATTATTCGAAGCAAGTCGATTAGCGTGCCCTGTGTTGCCTCAATACCATCCCAAACAATTGATGGAACTTTTAGCATTTGGCAAAATACAACGCGTTCGCGCTATTTTAAGTCATTTAGTGGCGTGTCTATGTTCTATGGATTCACTGAGTGGTTATTTCCAATATCCGCAGCACATGCAACAAAGTGTAGACAGAACAAGCGAATCAGAGCGAAGTCCGAAATCGTGGCTGAGGTCACGCACATTGTCAGTGGCCGCTCCATCGTCGTCACCAGCTCAACAAAGCCCTCTCGAGTCCGATAATTTTCAATTCGAAACGGAAGAAGTGCAACTCGATTATACAGAAATTACTTCGGTTCGTCCGATGCCTCTTTACGCGTTGATAGAAGCTGATGGTGGAAATGAGAAGGACAAGGATAGTACTTTAGAGCAAGAATTAGATAATTTGTTTGACTCTAATTTTAAATCTCAAGTGGAAGAAACACTCGATGAAATACTTGGTAGAAGTACATTCAATTTTAATGCTAAATCTAAAAAGAAATTTCATTACAACGAAAAAAATTTTGGACAAAGACAGGCCCGTATTTTGACAAAGATATTAACTCACTCTCATTTGCCCGGTCTGTCCAGTTTGGATCAGATGCATCTTTTGGCTTTAGCCGATTCTGTTGTTTCTTTTGCTAATCCAACTGCTAATAAGTCTTCAAATAATCACGTAACCGACGATTCTGACGGTATCGATAAGAATGAAGCAATGGTTTCTACTGATTCTTTAGATGATTGTGGTTTAAGATTTTTATTAGCTATGCGTCAACACATTTATTTACTTCGATGTTTGCCTCTCGTTCAGCGCAAAAATTTGCAAAAAGAAGGTTTGGGTTCTCATAACATAATTTGGGCTTTTCATTCAGAAACTCAAGAAGAACTCGTACAACTTATTCCGTCTTTTCAGAGAGGAAATGTTACGTGGAGTGAATTACGAGAGTTGGGTATTGGATTCTGGATTCGTAATAACGTTTTATTAAGAAAGGTTATCGAAAAATTAGCTATGGATACATTCAAAGCAAATAAAGATCCTTTGGATGCAGCTTTGTTTTATTTATCTATGAAAAAGAAATCACTTATTTGGGGATTGTTTCGATCAGTTCAGGATAAGAAAATGACTACTTTTTTCCAAAATAATTTTAATGATGATAAATGGCGCAAAGCTGCGTTGAAAAATGCGTATGCATTGATGGGAAAACAACGTTTTGAACACGCGGCCGCTTTCTTCCTATTGGCAGGATCTGTTTGGGATGCCGTGGAAGTGTGCTTAAGCAAACTCAATGATTTACAGTTAGCAATGGTTGTTATTCGACTCTATGAAGGAGATATTGAAACAGTTCCTCAAACGTTAAAGCGGCTCTTATATCAAGAAGTATTGGGTAAAAATAGGGATGGATATGATTATAAACCAAGTTTAGCACATCCCGACCCGTTTTGGCGGTCTATGGCATATTGGATGCTACAAGACTATAACAATGCTCTCACCACACTGTTGGAAGCAGACATCGGGAGTGCGCATTCAAAATACTGCGGAAACGATGGCGATCTGACTGGTTCTCGAGTAAATCCAAGTGCAAGCGTTTTTAATTTCTATTTATACATTCGAACCCAACCTTTAATCGTGAGAAGACAGTTTGCTCAATCAATTAAACAGAGGAAAGAACCGAATATGGGAACCACGCAATTGATTTACGATTCTTCTTTCAGCTCAAATTCGATTACAGCATTTGAAAGGCGATTATATTTTTTGACAGCGCACGCGCACTTTCGCGCTGGTTGTCCCTCATTAGCTCTCGAAGTTCTATCGCGACTGCCGAATAGAATTTTGCTTAATGACCAAAATAGGCAAAATTCAATGCCTGATTTCGATGAATCCAAATCGAAACCTATCAGTGTAATTGAAAATGGAGACATTACTGATGATACATCTTTTAATTGGGGCCAACCAATTATCAAATTTGATCCAATCGATACCTCAGATTTTAAAATATCTGTTGATCCGTGTTCTGACGACGAAGACGATAATTTTGGTCTTGAAATGAAGAAGAAAATTGAGAAAACTGAACCTGAAACCAAAATTGATAATGAGGTTACTCTCGATATTATGGCTCAACAATTGAAATTTATTGCTTGTTTGAAAATATTAATGGAAGAATTGAGTACACTCGCCACAGGCTTTGAGGTCGACGGCGGACATCTTCGTTTCCATCTTTATATGTGGCTCGAAAAAAGTGTTCAAACTTTGAAATTAATATGCAGTTATAGAACTTTCTCTATGAGATGTATTGGCGATGAAAAGTCATCAATTCAACCAAATTTAGATAATTTAAATCAATTATCGCCTTCAGAAAGATTGACACCTAGAGGTTCGCATTCCGATGTTTACGCTGATTATAAACCATCTTTGCATGAAGTACTTCTCGCCGATAAAATGGATTTTGAAGCGAAATTAGATCGCGCTTCCCGTAGAAAGCTATGGTTAACGGAAAATGAAGCATTTTTGCGGACGCTTTTGAGTTATTGTAGTTTGCACGGCGCACATGGAGGAGGACTCGCATCTGTTAGAATGGAATTGATATTACTTCTGCAAGAGTTACAACAAGAGCGATCACAGCAGCAGTTGTTGTCTCCGCTTCCATTCCCCACAACATTGCCACTGTTAGCAGCGAGTGTCGCGTGTCAGAAGACTGTGATCGCAGATCCCATCAGACATTTACAATCAGGGACGCATGACATTTTGCACACTATACTGCAAATTACTTCTCCACCGCTCAACATAACAACAAACTATTCGTTGATTTATGTATTGCGTGATTTAGGAATATCGTTATCATCGTGTATATATCAGTCATTATGCGATAGCGATACTATAATTTCGAAATATGGTTCCACAGCAAAAGATGATATGTCGTCCTCAATTGTTTACCAAAAAACGCATTTATTAGCTGGTCATCAAACAATTCGAAGAACTCCTTCGAATACCCCCGAGACAAAAACTACTGCACCCACAACAGCACCAAACAAATGGCCAGGAGTTCAATCTCTTCGAGCATTATTAGCTCGTGATAAGGATGAAGACTCTCCCAAACTGCACACTTTATTATGTGAAGCGTTTGTTGCCGTTTATTTAAGTCAATTACTTTTCTCATTTGCGGCGTGTGATGCATATGTTATTTACAGACTTATTGGTATGAATTTTAACGAACAAAGTTGGTCTCAATTGTTTGGTGGCGGCGCTAAAAAACTGATTCATGTTTCAACTGCAGTCAATTCTTCGCAACAGTCACAAAATTTGAACGCACAACAATCAACGCACTCCAATGAAGAACCAGAAAAATCTCTTGATTTATTTAACACACTCTCCAAACAACGTATGAAGCTTCATATGAAAATACTTCAGCAATTAAATCAAAGCGAAAAACCTGCGCCTATCGCTCCCCAAAATATTAAAGAAGACAGACCCACTTATCGCGAAATGTTTATACCGCCACAAACTTCAATTATCACATATTTAATGACTAAGCCTATCCTTCCCGATGAGCTCATTCTCTTAGATTACGATTCAAGCGAATCTATTGCCAGCGAAGATGACGAGTTTGATAACATAGATATGGAAGACATCACAAATGACAGTGTATTTGCTGAACATGGAAATGAAGCGAATGTTGCAGCTGTGGATAAAAATATGGAACGCGAACATTACGCTTGGAGTATCATAAGGTTTGCTGTTATTAAACTCATTAAAAACCATTTGTTGCACTTCTTAACTGTAGCTGGCATTGAATTGCAAGATTTACCGACAACCAGTCCATTAATTCATGCCATATTTAAAGTAATTCATAATTGGCAAACTTTTATGAATAAGTATATGAATGAATTGAATGGCCCGCCAACACCTTTCTTGCCCAACAGTTTTGTTGAAACTGGTAGAGTGAGCGGACCCGCTATTATTAAATATAAGACATTATTAGAAATGACAAATACCCCGTTTCGTCACCAAAATTCAATTAAAAAAGCATCAAAACGATTATGGAATTATTTAGTTCGTCAAGAGTTGGTTCAAGACCTCTTCATTCGTTACATATTTGGAAAATTAAAAGCTAACAATAAGATGAACATTTCAGATGTTGATGGTGCGGGAAATGAGTCATCGGAATCTTCAAATCCGGAACCAATTCGAATCATTCATAAAGATCAAGACAATATAAGCGCGTTTTGCATAAATCGATCGAATCCGGGCATTATTGCGTTGTCAACCTCTAAAGAAATACAAGAGCTTGATATATCATTATTGCTGGAAGCCGTGCCATTTTTAGAAGAGGAAGCAGAATATGATATATTAAGTTTGAAAAAGTAAATTTACGACATTCTAATTATTTAAGTTATTTTGCTAAATGTTTGCATTTGTAGTTTTTTTTATTGAGCACGCAATTTTAACGCAATTGAATTTGATACCAATAATTTTTTACTCAATTTTTCTATTAATTGAATTTTTATGAGCCATTTTTAATTATTGTGTGTTTAAAAGTTTTAATCAATTTGTTATAATTTGTACACAGGTGTGCCGAAAATCTTCCTTCATTAGATTATTTGTTAGTTCAACATCCATCTGATCGTTTGCAGTCATCTCCGGGAGGCCTTGCTATTCAATCTTCAGTTACCGCCAACAGCACTAATTTGTCTGGAAATGCAGCTCAATCCGGCAAAAATTCAATTATGGTAAGTTTTTATATTTTTATTTAACTAAAATCTAACTGTTTTTATCTATTTTTAATCGATAACTATTAGTTTAATTAAATGTTTAACTAAAATATTCTTCTTATGACTGTAATATTGTTATTGCTTCTATCTTTTTCAATCAATCCATAATTTTCTATATTTTCCGCTGCAAACTAATAACTTAAGGCTAAGCATCACTTTCCTGGCAATACTAGTCCCCAATTTTGTCAATACATAATTGAAAGAAGTCGCCATATATTAAATCCTGTGAGTATCTCTGCTTTTGCTTGTATTTTAACACTCAAGTTCAAAGTAAGCTCGCATTTATGTCTTAAATTTAACCAAAAATAAATTTAGATTTAGTATTGATTGTTCAAATATATAAAATTTAATTACTTCTTATACTAAGCACAAATCTTAAATATCATATATTTAGCTAAAACGACATAAAACCGAAAATGTTCGACGTTTGTGCTCTCATCCGATATTGCCGTTGTGTAAGTTTTTTATTTGTTTGTTCAAGTATTTTATTTAATAATTAGAGATCCAAAAAATAGCGATTATTTTATGTCAAAATAGTGCTATAAATAGCAATTAAAAATAGAAAATATTATTTTAAAAAAATAATTAAAAAATTAAAAATTTGATAAACAATTTGTTTTCTAGTCTTTCTTTAAGATATCAAATATAGAACTTTGCTATATGTTAGAAAAACTTTCTATAATTAATCAAAAAAAATTTGACATTTATCATTTAGTTTAGTAAAATTTTGTGAACCATAGGAAAACTCATTGGATTTTAACGATAATTTTTTTATTTTATTTAAAATTGCATTTAAGATAGCAAATATAGCATTTAATATAAAAAATAACAAAAAAATAACATTTATAAACACGCATAAAACTGCTCCAAATCATTCAATTCGTGCATAAATTACAATTATTATCTTCTAATTTATGAAATGAAAAAGTAGCAAATGCTATCATTTTGAATCTCTATTAATAATACTAAATTACAATAAATACTCGCCAAACTATTAATATTTTCATTTAAAATGAAGCAAACTTTTCTAATATGAGCGAAAAGAATTCTTAATTAATTTACGTTAGAATAATTAAATCAATTTTATATACTACACAGTAATATTAATTAAATTCTCTAAATAAAGATCTATCAGGATCTCATGATGGTTCCGTAATTTTATGGGAATGGAATCATCAGCAACCAATAACATCTCCGAGACCTGCTGGCACTTTCGCCAAAGTGACGAGAGTTGGGTTTAATCAACAGGGAAATAAATTTGGTGTCACTGATGGCGACGGAAATCTAAGCTTATGGCAGGTTTCGCTTAGTTCTGCCGAAAATAAACCGTTTTTTGTGAGTACTCTTAAAATAATTGAATATAATTAATGACATACGAAAAGTTGTGATTAACGTTATATATTTATATTAAAACAATAGAGTATGCAATGTCATTCAAAATATGCCAGTGATTTCACATTTATGGGCGCATCCAGTTTAGTGATAACAGCTGGTCAATCATCTGACCATAAAAATGTTGCGCTTTGGGATACTTTGTTGCCGCCAAAGAAATGTCTGATCACTTCATTCGCGTGTCACGAACACAATGGCGCATCTGCTGTGTTATACGCGCCATTAAATCAATTGCTTATTACTGGTGGAAAGAAAGGCGACGTATTTATATTTGATATGCGGCAGAGAATACAACGCGACAAATTCCACGCTCACGAGTCTGCTGTTAAATGTATGGCACTCGATCCTGCAGAAGACTTTTTCGTAACTGGTTCTGCGGACGGTGACATAAAGGTAAGTGTTTTACAGTATATAACACTGATTTTCGATTTATTTTTAATGTTTTATTGATATGGTGTAATAGGTTTGGGGTTTGGGTGCCGTCAGAGTTTTGTTTTACTCATTTCTTGGCGAACATTCCAGAAGTACATTATTCCGAAACATAGGTATGGGTGTGTCTCATCTCTATATCGATCAAAATGGACGCCTATTTTCGTGCGGTGCCGACGGATCATTTAAATTTCGACAATTGCCTGATCGCGGCATCAATCATATCGTTACCACTCTATAAATATTTTGTTTCTCATTTCAGTCATTAAATTTTTTAATTTAATTATTCTGAAATCTTAACTGTTATTTATTCAAGATTTGTCCGTTTTATGAATTAAAATGGAAATTATTAAAATCACTAGTCATGTAATGGTAATATCTCAGTGTGATATTATATATTTATTCAAGTTTTAACAATTATTATTACTTTATTGTTTACTTTAAAATTATTTGTGAAATTTAAAAATATTTATATTGGAATACAAGTTTGATTATAATTAATTTATAAATTTTATATATAAATTATTATCTCTATCTTGTGTTAATTAAAAAAATAATTTTGTTTAAACGCATTAATCTTCGATTAACATTCTCACTAATTCGCTGTCAGCGCACTGAGACTCTTCTAGTCGTAAAGACTGAAATAGCAACACATCGTGAATTACACTCAACACTCTATTCAAATGAATTGATAAACACTTACAGTTTTCCATTTCATTAAAGTTGGTACTGATTTTATCCTCAAATCTTTATGTGTACGAAACGCGTTATTTGGATCTTTCCATCTTAAAAAATATAACATTTTTTTGTTATCGACATATGCTTACGCATTATTGCTGAATTAGATGATCTAATTTAGATTCAATACTTACACTGCTCTCTCTCCAGTATAAATTGTTATGAATAAATAATTATCAGAATCATATTCTTCATCATTAATAACTTGTTGAATGACAGGATCAGCCACATTGCAATCTGGACACCAGCTTTCGCCGCCACTATCTTTAGATCCAGTGAAAAGTAAGATAATAGTATTGTTTTGATTTGCTTTGTCGTTAAGAGTTAGGAACAGAGAGTCCACGTTATCGATGATTAACTTTTTCATTATACAAACAGTTGATCGCGTTTCAAAAGACAGGTGCGATTTAGGCTCAAGTTTAGTATTGAATGCGTTTCACAATAGCTTAACAGTAGTGGAGAGTGGCTGCAAAAATTAAGGAAAAGTCGAGGGGAAAAGTGTGGGCACAAGACTGAAGCGTTATGTGGGGTACGTTCAAAGAAAAAATTATTATACTTAACGATATGGGGTGAAACTGAAAAGAAAAACTTGGGTAAAATGACGATTCTTTACGTTATCGCGCATTCATTGATCGTTGTTGTACTGATAAGCAACGAGTTTACATATTGAAACGCGACTATAGTACAGCATGAACGCCCCTTAAAGTTTTCTCAAAAAAGAGAATTATAGTAACTTTGCTTTGCTTTTTCCGAAAAGTAAAATGGTTTCTATCCGTTTTATAAATAACTTTAGTGTTTTCGATTTTTTTAAATATACTATTTTAATAATTTTATACATATTATATCTACAATGTTCAATCTGTGCTTTTCTGAAACTTAGGAAAAATAAAACCAAAATTAAATTTAACATAATTACGAACAACACTAGTAAACTTAAATTTTGACATTTTTGACATTTTTTCGTAATCCATTATTTCAATTAAACTTAAACTCATACATTGACATAAATTTTATTAACATTTAATTGAAAATTTAACGAATAACTTATATGTTTTTAATAATTTTGGTTAAACCTTTGAACGTAGTTTATAATCAAATATTTTTTTTATAAATCTTAAAGTTTCTTATTCACTTGTAAATTTCTTAAACAGATTTTCTGGTAATTTATTTATTTTGTAATGAATTGTGAAACAAAAATTCAAGCCAAGTATTATTAATAAATTTAATTTCTTTACATTATTTAGTGTTCGTTTAACCACTTCATATTAAATTTTTTACGATTGCACACATTAATTCAAGGAAAAGTAAAAAGCATATCACAGATGAATAAACAAACATATTTTTGAATGTCAATCACACGAACAATTTGATACGTAAACACTATTATAAAATTAAATAAAGTTGTGTTATTTATTGTCTTAATATTTATATTTACTAAACTTATAATCATCGAAGAAACTCGTGATCTCTTTAAATCACAACTTGTATTATTTTTTAAAATAAATTTGACTAATCTTAAAATTTTCTAACAATCGATACAAACAAAGTTTTGTATGGTTTTGTTCGTATAGATGGGAGTAAACCGTTTGGTGAAAGCATGCTGTGATTTGTGCTCTGCAATGCACATATGCTTACTTTTTGCTTCATTCATTCATCTGTTGGGTCACTCGCGTCACTTGCCAATACTACAAACGAAAACGTACTACAGTTGTAAAACTATTTTACTTTTTTTATATGTATTTACAATTCAATTCAATAATGGGTGAATATGGAAAATTTATGGTCAAACACAAACCCAAGCGATATGACACATAGATTAAAAACTTATAACAAACTTATCTTAAGTGAATATAAAGGTAATTTAGACGAAGTTAGACTCAAAGTTTTTCTTTTAAATGTGCGTAACAAAGTAATAACACATAGACTTGAAATTGAATGCGTGAAAAAAGTTTTTAAGCAGAGAAAGTGTTTAAAAATAGATGATAAAGTAAGAAAATGTTTCAATTTAAGTTATGTGATCTTGAAAAGTGGATTTATTCAAAGTTTATTGGCATTATTAACTCTTCTTATTGCAATATATTGTGAAAAGTGGGATCAGTTTATAGCTAGTCGTTGTGTGGTTACAAACAATTATTTGGTAATGGAAGTGACGCGTCCTATCACTAACTGTGACATTTGCAGAAACGTGGATAAAGTGCTTATATTGGAGAACGTAACCAAGCAATCGTTTGCGAAGTATGCCTATACTGGTCACCCAATACTAGTTCGCGGTGCAACTATCAATTGGTTAGCGCTGAACACATTCAACTTTAATTTTTTTCGTAAGATTTACTCGGAAATCGATGACGCTTATCAAAGTGTTGAGGAAGAGTGTCAGTTCTTCCCATTTCGCAGTGAATTTTATAAATTAAGTGAAGTATTTTCAATGCCTGATGAAAGAGTGCAAATGAGAGAACCGAATGTCAAGCCATGGTATATCGGATGGTAAGTGCGCTTATCACTCAATGTTACGTTGTTTTTGCTATTCAATTCGAGCGTCAATTAGTGTGTCTGTGCTGGGGGTGGAGGTTGACGTCTCACTGCGATGAATGTGCAAGTTTTTAGAGTAATGTAATGTATTTCCTGTGATGATTGCACAAAAATTTACCAAAACGGATGCGTGTCTGTCGGGAAAACTTTTGTAATATTTTGCCTCCCAATGTGACTCACTTTTCATGCTTATAAATAGCACTTACGAGTAGTAACGTTCTACCTATAAATTTAAATATGTTGACATTTTTGCCTTTTAGGAGTAATTGCAATCCACATATTGCTCAAATTTTACGCCAACACTACAAAAGGCCAGAATTTTTACCGGATGACTCCGAATCAAGTGCTATTGATTGGATCTTTATGGGATATACGCATATAGGAGCGAGTATGCATGTATGTCACACTATTACAGTTGCTATGTATTACCTTTTTTATTACAGTAGTCATAATATATTTAATCAACTTTTACTATATATTTTTTGACAAAAACAGCTGGATTATGTACAAAGGCCTTCATGGCAGGCACAGATATCTGGAAGTAAAACCTGGAATCTGTTACCACCTCCGGAGTGTGAAAACGAATGCACAGCTTTTAATGTATCGGTTCACAAGGGAGATATCAGTAAGTGTTTTACATCTTTGCTTACACCTACTATATAATACTTTGCAGAGTATTTTACATAATACTCGAATATTGGTTCATTGTTTTAAAAACTTACTTTCGATATTATAATTGTATAGTTATTGCAATCATATTTTGTTTTTTTGTAGTATTGATAGACACAAATCAATGGTATCACGACACTCACATCAATCCTGGAGAAATCAGTGTTACTATTGGATCTGAATATGATTAATAATGCACTGTATTATACAATAAATAGTCATTTTGTTAGTTTTAAAATACTGTAAATTTTTATTTTTGTTTATACTTTATAATTTTTTAGGTGCATTATATTTTGTAAATATTTAGTTTTATGTCAAAAATATTGTTAAAAGTTCTTCATTTTAATTATTTACTTATTGCGTTTTATTATATTGGATTTTTATGGATACATAAAGTAAATTAAAGATAACTATGATGTAAAAGGGTTTGCACGTAAAACACTATAGCTTAGTGTCGGAAATTTCGGTCGGTTTCGGTTGTATTTATTGTCAAATTTCGGTTCAACTACTTGAAACAAAATACTAGAGAGTCAGTAAATATATATATCTTAATTTTATGGTTCATAACACAAAAGCTAAAATATAGACAAAATTAACCAGAAGTAAGTCGCGCAGAAAGTCAAAACTTCAAAAGTTAGCGTGGTTTCAAAATCAAAATTCTGACGCAGATTTCATACTATGTTTATGTTTTACGATTTTTAAGATTTCGGTTAAGATTGGAGTTAGTAACGGTTAGACCACCGGGGAGTTCTTGTTCAGGATAACCCAAATGAAAAAATATGAAAATTTAACCACTAAAAATATAGATTTTGAAAATCCCTCCAAGAATATTGAGAATTTATATACCGCTGACCCCAGAGGGTTTATACCAGAGGTTCTTAGTTATTAGTTATAACTTATTAATCATCGAAAATATTTACTGCAACTCCAACAAGCAATGAAACCCACTGCACGACAACTTCTATAGAAAACTTAAAACCATTTCCAACTCCAATATCCTATTTATTTCAGTTGTATTTTCATCAATTCTAGTTATAGAAAATTTTATACAAAGTGTGTAATACCTTAATTTTGTGTCTTTTAAAAGTATTTTATTTACGTAAATTCTTGATTTTTATATGGAAATTATAGTTAATCTGCAATCCATTTGCAATGCATTTTTAGCCAAATATAAATAGCTAACCAGAATTTAAAATTTTAACCCCAATTCCAGCCATTTATTTCAACTCCATTACCATTTCATTTTAGTTGTAGTTATAATTAGAGACTGGAATTTGTCCCCATAATTGGTCTAAAATGAGAAAAAATTGTCGCTTAAATCCGATGAGTTTTTGGCTCACCAAGAATTTTGAAAATCTTTAGCATAA
>JAQIVF010001272.1:0-14910 GCA_034698365.1 Steganacarus magnus
ATTAATCTCATGTCAGACTCATTACATATTTGTTTAGACATAAGCGATTGAATTAGATATTGAATTGAAGTCATTGTTATTGTGATGTTATCTAACAAGTGATGATTAACTCAATGCAGTTAATAATAAGATATTATATTATAATACATATTAATATTAAATTGAGTTTGAATGTGCGCCAAAACAGAGCACATAATGTGATTAACATTACATCATATGATTGCGTCATCTGTTGAGTGAAAGTAAAGCACAAACTTTTCAATTAATATCAATAAAATTTATGTTTATTTAAATCATTGTTTATAAGACATGACAAGTTTAGAAATTTTGAAATCAAATTGAAAAAGAAAATTGAATATAAAAATAACAAAGTTATCAGTTATACGAACAACGTATTAACAATTAAGAAATTTTTAATTTAAATTAGAATAACTCGTTATTTTATTTGACTGACGATTTCGAACCAGAACGAGAAGAACCAGTTTTTGATGACGATTTGATGACCATATTGTCCTCAATTGCCGATCTTTCGGTCTTTCGGCTTTCAATACTTGATCCTTCAAGGCTTTTGGTGCTGCTTTTAGACTGAACGCCACCAGAATTCGATTTCGATGACATGGCACTCTTACCACTCTTACTCCAAGTTTGCGATCCTGTCTGAGAACCGGTGCCACTTCGAGATCCTGTGCCAGAACCAGTTCCTATTTATGTGTATTTAGTTTAAACATTATAACTGCGATACTCTTTTTTTAAATAAAAAATGTGAAAAAGAAAGAAAGAACCAGTACCGGAACCGGAACCAGCATTTGACCCTGGATTAGATCCAGTCTTTGATCCAGTCCTTGATCCTGTGTTTGATCCTGGATTCGAGCCTTCTTTCTCATCACTAGACATCATACTCTCTCCTTCTTCGGGCACATCTTCTTGTTCTAACATATGACAACATAATGATAACATAATGATAACATAATGATGACATATCATAATTCACTTATCATATCATACTTTTCGATCGACAACAACAGCAACAAATACAACACACGATCAAAGCAATCGCCAGTAATATTAACACAATAACTATCGGTATCCATATTGGAAATGATCTGCAAATTATCATTACTATTAGTATTAAAACATTATCTCATTGTGATTTGTGATATCGATTGTCACCCGTTTCCCGGTTTAGCGGTTGTCGTCGTGTCATTAGAGTTGGACACATCAATCGGTGGGTTCTTATCGATCGTTCCATTAGAATCGCTACCATTATTTGAATCAATAGCTAAATCAGTGATCATACCATCAATTTCGTCTTCAATTTTGTCCAAATCATTGTCTGAAGGGACCGTCACTTTTTCTTCACTTGGATCTTGTACTTGTTGGCCAGAAATCACTAACAATTGAATGAAAGCCAATACAAACAATGCGATCGACAAACTCTTCAACTTTATTATTAACATTGTTGTGTCGAATTACTACTTTCGTTGAATTGTGATATGAGTTATGATGTTGTATATGATAATTGTAATATTCTTCAAATCGATATCTGTTTAAATAACGAACATTAAATTGCAATTCAAATCAAAGCTAACTGACGAATAAAACAATAAAACAATTATACTAAAGTAATCCGATTTCCAATAATTAAATCATATTCGCGTGCAGTTATTTCGTTATTTCGTTAACTATTAACCACAAAGTATTTAATATGTTTTTTTTGTAAGCGCGTGTTATTAGAGTTTGACCACATTTTTGCAATTATTTGTACATCACATAAATACTTATTTTCCTAGGTTTGAATGTTTGAATCAGAATCATATATTATAATAACATTTTATTTTTTGTTTTATTTAATAAACTTATGAACAAATATAGAAAAATTGCTAATTTAGAATAAAAATGTTATAAATTGAATAAATATAACAAATAGTAACTAATTTGATGATTTAGATTTGGATTTGGATTTTGGTTGAGCAGTGAAATCACTATCAACTGAGCGAACACTTTCAACGCTCAACTCTTCATCGCTCGGCAAAGAAGGCACAGAAGACATAGAAGACACAGTGGAGGACTGCTTAGATCTGATCGATTTGAGTGACGAGCCTTCGTCCTGCTCTGTCTCACGCTTCACAACATGCTTCACATCTTTCTTCTCATTTAAATTGTCAATAGAGTCAGTGAATGAGCTTTCGGATTGAGTTATCAAAAAGTCTGCACTCTTCGTTGTCTTAACCGATTTATTTTCAATATCAGAACTTTTTTCGTTTAATTTTTTCGCTTCACTACTCTTTTCCTTTCTTTTAGTATCTTTAATTAAATAAAAATTTATTTATTTATTATTTCATTTCTACTATTGATTAAGGTTAGGGTGTCTTCTATAGAACAAGGACTCCAACAATTAGTTAACGGCTACTCGATAGAACTACCGTTGATCTGACTTTACTTACCGTTATTAATAACATCTTTTGGTAGTGTCTCTGATTTTGTTGATTTTGAACGTTTTTCTAAAATATAGATATTAAATAAACTAATACTAAAATAAACTTTAAAAATTAGACTCACTGATACAACAAATACAACAAATAATAGCAATAAGCGCTAGTAGTATGAGAGCCATAATTATGCCAATCAATAAAGCGGATGGTCTATCATATTAAAACATAATATCTATCTTAGATATGTTGATATTTAAATAGCATTCAGATATAGAATTAGATCAGTTACGTCTACTATAATAGATCCTTACATTCCTGCTTTCTGTGCACTGGTAGAAGAAGGTGATTGTGATATGTCATCAGATCTTGTACTCGATATTTGAATACCGATCGCACTATCATTACGAATACCCAAATCGGTTTCGTTTGGAGAATCCATAAAAGTTTCAATCGCCTTATAGTTAGCATCATAATCATAATCTTGAGCAGAATTATTTGCTAATAAACTCGATATTATCAGCACAATAAGTATTTCGATATTGAAACTTTGAAATTTTATTGCATTCATATCTTTAATGTTAGTTAAATAATATTTAAAATGGATCTCAGCATATAACTAACGACAACTAAACTATAATGAAATTTTAATCAAATTACTGTAACATTTAAATCAAATTAAAGCGTTGCGCGCTTAATCAGTAATAATTACATTGTTAGCGCTGTATATTATAATTTTTTACAACAATACGGAGGGTTAAATGAAGAACAACGTTCGTGTTTTATCGCTAGTAAATTATTTATAAATCACATAATTAGTTTGTACAGAAAAATATATCGTTTAAGTTATTATGTCAAGTATTTATGTCAAAAGTTAAGTCTTTCAGAGAATAATAGAATGCATCTGAATTTTAATTTTGTTACAGTATTATCGATTAAAATGACGGAAAATTATTAACAAATGTATTTGGAAAGTATGATATGCTAAGAAATTAAGTTTTTAGTTTTGACAATATATTCTTGAATATGACATATTTAATTTTGGACTAAAAAATAGATTAGTTCACTCCATATAGAAATGCAGCAGTCGTTTAGTAGAGTTGAATCGCAATGGCAATCAATATTGCTTATACGGTGACATTTGTCTAAGCAGTGATTGGTTGTTTAGCAGTGAACATAAATAGCATGCCTAAGCAAATAGCGTCAGGTTGTGGATTAATCGGCGCATGAAATTCGGTTCCTATTGGTTTTAACGTAAATACTCCAACAGCTATATCAAAATTTTTGACTTTTTGCCGTATGTTTTGTTATACAGAGCTATAAGCAATAATACTACGCGTTATATTGCAATCACTAATAACTTGCAGAGGCATTCAATCAGCGGTGTAACTATCCGTATAAACTAAACGCTGTTTATATCAAATAATTATTTACATTCGCACCACTAAAGTGTTGCACAGAACACAGTTAACCACACACACACTCACACATCGCGCACACATACACTTACACACACACACACACAGACGCACATACCATCAATGAGTTTAAGTTTTAGTTAAGTAATAGTGTGATGCGTTCAGAATTACATTCAACAAACACTACAAACACAAATTCATCAAACGTCAATCGTTTTCACGCTGAGTCGACCACGAATTTAGTAGCGACTGCAACACCTGCTGAATGCAACAGCAGTGCTGCAAGTAATTGCACGAATAATATCTCAGTAACAGCGCTCACAACTGCTTCTGCATCAGCTTCTGCTCTTGAATTGCCAAACAGTTCTGCGGCTGATTTAGCTGTGGCCGCAGCCGTCTATGACTTTGCAAGTTTTCATCAAATCCATCACCAGTCTCACCATCAAACTGCAAACAACTACTTTGACGATAACTTTGCGAATGGTATATCGCATTGGGATAACATAGCAGCACATCATTCGGCACTAACCTCATCGCTGGCACAGCACTATCATCACCATCATCAGCATCCGCACCAACTTTCAAGTTTCCAAGCGTTCTCCATAGCAGTTCCACCGCCAGCACCACCACCACCATCGACGTCGTCATCAACGATGACAGTGCAAAGAGTTAATCAGAGCTCGAAAACTCCGCAGCAAAGCAGTTCAACAAATGGTACAAATGGTGGTGCGAATCATTTAAGTGATTATCACAACTCATCGAATGGAATCACAGCAAACTACTCGATAAATGGCAATTCATCGACCGTTTCGAAAATATCGAAGCCGAGACGACGTGTGGCAACAATGGCGCAAAGAAGAGCCGCTAATATACGCGAGAGAAGACGTATGTTTAACTTAAACTCTGCTTTTGACAAATTGCGCAAAAAAGTGCCGACGTTTGCGTATGAGAAACGATTGTCTCGAATCGAAACATTAAGATTAGCAATAATGTACATCGCGTTCATGACTGAAGTACTGAAAGGTAGCAAAGATCCGTGTTTTGAGCCCCGAATCCCGCTTCACTCGAGCGGCACTTACCATAACCATCACCACTCGAGCGATCGCGAACACATTTGGAATGCTAATCATTACACTTTTAATTCATTTACTGATGTGTTTCAACCGTGTAGATACTAACTTATTGTTCAACTAACTTGATGTGTATATGTGTGTATTAATATGTATAGTATATACGTGTGTATCTGTATATTTCTTATTTATTTGAAATTTTTGATTGTAACCAAAAACTTATGATTAGAAATAAATGCCGGGTTTGTGCATATAATGTGTGTTTTCTTTATAATTCTTTAATCAGTTTATTTATATTTAATTTTATTTCAATTTGTTCCTTACTGAGTGTTTTGATCTCTTCTATACTAATAATGTACAGTATATATAAATTATGTATAATAGTTCTTCAATATATATCTACATTAAACTTATACGGTTAGGGCTATGAAGAGTTAGAAAAAGCAAATGTTCTGTTTACGGATAAAATTAACTAAAGTATACAATATATAACAATTTGATTAATATAATATTTCAATAATATAAGAGGTTATTATAATGTATTGAATTGTGTCAATTAACATCTGCATTTCAAATCTATTTATAATCGGATGATTTGCTTTCTCTGCTTTAACAGATTAAAGCAAAAAATAGTATTCTAACAGTATTGTGATGAGGAGTGAGTGAGATGTAAAGTGAGTAAGTCAGTGATGTTGGGAGAGACGCAGTGTGTTTGACGCTCTATTTCAAGCATTTATGCTACACATGTTTCGTACATCAACTTTACGAGTTTGTTAGGCCTATAATGCTTTAATATAAGCTATAGTTATATTAATATGTTATATGTTATGACTCATTCTAATTCATTTAACGCACAAATAACTTATTTTTGTCAACAAATTTTGATTAAACTTTTAATTAAAAGACAAACAATAATTCTTTATTTATTATTATAACAAAACTCATTTTTTACAGTATCTTAAATTATAATCAGTCAGAATGAATAGAAGAGGCAATAGAAAAAATAGAAAAGTGGTTTTATTCTTGACATTAGTTTAAATTAAATATTTATTCTGTACAATTTTTGTTAAAATTATATATCAAAACTCAAGTTCTAATTTTTTTAAAAATTTGGAATTTAATAAAATATAAATAAATACTCCATTTTGTAACTCAAATTAAGTAAAATAAAGAGCAGTCTAAACCAAATATCTATTAAATATATATAAAAAGCATTTTTTCTCTTATCGATGATGAAAATGATTTTTTAAGTCTTTAACTAATAAATATAAAGTATTCAATATAATTACAATTAATTATATTTCCAATAACAAGAATAGTGTAATAAAATCAGCTGAACCCAGATTTTTAACGCTGAAAATTATTGATTTAGACTAATTTAATATAATAATTTACCGAAATATAAGTTCTATTCCTTATTACTCTAAATAGAAATATATGAAAAACCAAATAAAAATGTGTATAATATATACATAATAATTTCTTTTTCAAACTACGACTCTATTTGAAATAATTGTTTTGGGCAGCGATGTTTGAATGAATGGAGTATTCAATCACTTTTGACTGAGTTGTTTATATGAAAAATGCATACAATAGTAGCACACGTGCTAAGGATGCATGCAATTATACCCGATTGCATCTATAATGTGTTAAATGTCAGAATTTCATTTCCTTTTGGACGGTCGACTTTTTTTTACAGTTTTACCCCAAAATAGTGGAAAAATAAGTTGCACACTCACTTGAAGGTCAAGTGGAAAACGCCGCTTGAACCAAACCACAGTATTTTCAATGGTTTATGCTCCAAATCGTACGTCACTTTCGCTAAACCATTGATATGGTAATTAAGTTGTGGGTAAAAGAGCACCTGCACTGGAATCCCAAACAGCGTGCCGTTTAGTTAATATTTCGTTACAAGTAATAATCCCAACAGTAGACTGATTTACGGCATTAGTCGCAAGAATAGCTTTTAAGAATTATAGCTTTATTATTAAATTCGATTCATTCAAATTGAAGCTTTGTATGTGTTGTTCGAGTTAAGCTCAAGCCTTACTCTAAGGTCGCAACCTTTTGGGTTTTAGGCGAATAACAATAGAATATCCTATCAAATATACTCTAAATCATAGCGCAAACAATTTAACAATCAAAAAATTATATATAACTTTAAACAAATTATATTTATATTTCTATAGCTTAAAAGTTTTTTGAGCGTTTAACTTGAAACTTATATAAACAGTCAAATATTAATTTTAATATAAATCAAATACAAATCACAAGAAACATGTTCAGCGCAAGCTTTAATTAAAACATTGTGACTATAACTATAATATAATGTATCGATTCATTACATATGTATTTTTTACTTACCATTCTTACGTACATATGCCGCCATTCAATCGTAATAAAGTGAACATATTTTTCAGCATTCAGTCGCACAGTTCTGTCAAATTATGTAATTGTTTACTTTTTTGTGACAGATATTAATTATCATTAGAATAGATTTTAAGAATTATAGCATTATTATTAGATTTGATTCATTCAAATTGAATATTGCTTTACTGCCGCATTTCTACTCCGCATTTATGCTATGGGTTCATAGAGGTACATTGAAAGTTATCTGCAATTTAAAAAAAAATTAAAAACCTTATAATTTAATTATTTTAACTGAATTTACATTTAATATAATCTTGAAAGATATATTTCCAAAATGAAAAATTGTATATTAAAGTTGAGATTTAGAGACTTAAAATAAATGAGGTGACCCTATATCGCAAACTTCTTGCTGTCGAACTCTCTAAAGAAACTATTGTTGATAAAAACTTATTTTCTCAACTAAAGTAGAGTTACAAAATCGTCACAAAAAAACAAAACAATAATGTTGTGAAAGAATTCCATAATGAATGTGATACAATGAATCAAATTGAATCAATTGTTCAGCATTTGCACAAGTAATTGAAACAAAATAAAATATAGTTGCTTCAGAATTTATATAATTTTCTTTTTATTAAAAATTATTAATATAAAACAACAATTGTATATAATTATTAATTTTGGCATATTTATTGTTAAATAATATCGATTAACGATTAAATTAAAAATTTACTTTATTATGAAATATTTATTTTCGTTAGTTTTGTTATCTAAAATAAGATCAACACTTTTCTCTTTAATTAATTTATCCAAATGATGTTTAACATTATAAGACGCAGCCAAATGCAATTGTTTTGGAGTGTCCTAACATTAAAAAATTTAAGACATTATATGTATATTGTATATTATATTATAATATCATATATTATGTATATTAGACACTGTATATTATATCATTTATTATACGTTTATATACGTATATAGTGGAAAAAATACATTCTTAGATTTATTTTAATTCCATAAATCATTAATTTTGTTCGATAATCAGTAAATATTAATTTATTAAACTAGATTATTATTAAAAATATATAATACTGTTAATGTACGTTCATTTTTCTTCTGATCAATTTAGTCATTATTATTTAAGAAATATTTCTATTCATTTAAATGATGATTCAAAAATTTACTATACTATATGCAACGCGTGACCTACTCTTAAGAGTATAGTTTCCCAAACTATAAAGTTGTAGGGGAGGTTTAATTCTCTAAATTCCCGAACTTAGCGCGAGATATTACCTCATCGTATTTATGCTACAATATTTCAAATTCTTGGTTTTTCTTTAAGGGTCATCATTTATAGATTTTCTAGGAGGGATCAACGTTGGCCAGCAACCCGTCTGGTAACTATACATTAGAATCAATCGGATAATATTTCTTTTAACTTCATATTATAGTTAATTACACGCGTAAAACTTGCTAATTTATAAGTTTTTAGTAAAGGTGCTATTGGTTGGACTTTTCTCAAACCATACCAAACCAAACCATAATTTTTTAATGAAAACCAATCCGAACCAAACCAAACCATGGGTAAACCATTTACATTTTTTGAATTTCAAATTTTATAAATAAGTTCAAATATAACATCTAAAATTTAATTATAAAAACATCTATAAAGTGGATATTTTTTTAAATATCAATTTTGACTACAATTTTTTCTTTTTACCGAAGCAATACTAAAAATTAAATTTGTTATCTGTTAAAAAATTTCAAATTTACGCTAAAAATATAGTTAATGGTTTAATGGTTTGTAAATGGTTTTCATTTAAATAGTGTAACCAAACCAATCCAAACCGCATTCAAAAAAATATAAACCAAACCAATCCAAACCATGGGTTAATGGTTAAAACCATGGTTTAACCATTATTAACCAAACCAATAGCACCTTTAGTTTTTAGGTAAGTTAGCGCGCATTGGACCGCTTGGGCTTCAAAGAGTATACATAATTTAATTGTTAGAACTTAGAAATTCAAAATTTGCGCGTCATGTTTCAACGATGTGGAGTTAATCATATAATATAAGAAACATCTCCCGAAGTAAATTTCGAATATTAATGGAATCTAAAATATGGTTTTTAAAGAATTCTAAAATTTTTAACAGATAAGGCAAACTCATATTAAAGTTATAAATTTTCTTACTTTATATACAAAATTCACTATTTCTAAAGCACTTAATGGTATGGATTGTTCAGACAATACATCAAAAATCTGTTTTTCTCTTTGCTCTCTGTGCGCAATATAATCATTAATTTTAGGAATAGGATCATTGATAACAGGTCCATGACCAGGATATATGATACTTGGCTTAATATCCAGTATTTGTTTCAGGGATTTCATGTAAGTATACAAGTCCTCAAAAACCGTAGTTCCTTCTCCAAGAATGCAATCACCGCTGAAAAGTGCATTTTCCTCTTCTAGTAAAACAACCATATGATCAACAGTGTGTCCTGGAGTGGCAATTATCCTAAGAGTACAGTCTTCTACTACAATCCTCTCTCCGTCATTTAAATAAGATAATGTCACACTATTTGGTAGGTCTTTGTCATGCTCTCTGTCCCGCAATTTATGTATAACACATTCTGTTAAATCAAATCGAATATTTAAAAATATATAGCATATAAATTTTCAACACATCTTTCTGTGTAAACTCGTAAACAGTGATTTCTGAGTATGAGATAAAGGGAGATCGAAATTACAAAAAAGACTACCTGTTCCCAAAATTAGAAAAAATCAAAGTTTAAATTTTTAAAAAATATTAAATACAGAAATTTCTAAAATTTATAATAAAATTATTCCTGTAATTTATTTGGTGTAAATTATAAAACTAAAGTTTAATCTAAATGTTCTCAGTTCGAGCTTGTAATTTGGTCATTCTGTTTGATATTCTTAAAGAAGGGTTAGAAAAACTTTGCGATACGATAAGATAAGATAATTTTTAATGTTTATTTAATGCATAAATATAGGCTATTGATTTCAAAAGACAAGATATGCATAAAACTTTTTTTTATAAATAATAAAATAAATTAACATTTAGTTTTTGGTTTTTAATTATTGGATCGAAAAGCAAAGAAATTTTTATAATACGGGTTGTCTGGTATTTTATCAATTGGTTTGGTTCAAAACTTGAATTTTAAGGTTCGGTTCAGGTTCAAGGAGTACTGTATACTTTAACATTATTACAACCCGTAAAGTAGAGACGAAAGAAATTGCATCACAATTACCATATTTTAATGATTGTAATATATCCTCAACACCTCCGCTATGGTCTGAATGCCAATGTGTTATTATAATTCGAGATAATTTAATGTTGTTTTGTTGAATCACTTGTTTTAATTGATTGACATATTGAGGAACATTAGATTCGCTGCAATCGATTAGCACACGATTGTTTGAATTGCCAATTATATATGTATTGGTTCCTTGCAATGTCATAGCGCTTGGATTAAATCCCAACACACGTATTACACGTGAAGACAGTTTTGTCACATTAGCTAATATAGCACTCATTTCATAACAATTAATTATTAGTAAATTTTTATAATTGCTATTTATTTTAATCGTTTTATCTTACAATAACAATCAAAATGTGATTATTGATTGGTCCCTAACACACAACACAACACAATTAAAGTCTACTTTTGCACAACGAGTTATATATATAAGCACATGTCTGTTAAAAACCTAATATTGTAAACTACCGTTTAATTCGCTCGTATATTGTTTACCGTTTTTATTTAGTGGCCGATCGTCTAAAACACATTCTTGTTGAAAATGGTTCGCAAATTGAAATATCATGAAAGAAAATTACTGAAAAAAGTTGATTTCATTAATTGGAAAAATAATAACTTAAAAGAGATTGCTATTATGAGAAGATATAACATTAAAAGAGAAGATTATTCATTGTAAGTACGAATAACACTCTAAATGTTGATCTAACAGTAATCGACAAGTAATAAAAGTGCATAATAACCTTAAAAGCATACAATTTTCTTTATTTACGTACAATTTTGCATTTCATTCTTTTTTCGTTTTCACAGTTCACTCTAAAATAATTTTGTGACTCGTTTTGTGATCTAATATTACCGTTAGATGACAACAGTGTTTAATGTGACGATCACAAGGCAATTGTTAGGTTAATTTTTTATTTTACTAATAGTTAAACCCGATTTAATTCGATGAAATCGCAACAAATCACTATCACAAATGTAGATCGAATCACATCTAACCGATAATTTTATACTTGATTCCATCTAATATAAGATGAAAATTTTTAAGAGTGTTTGATTAATTTCATACTTTAGTTTCAATAAATTTGATTTATCTACAGATACAATAAGTTATGCCATTCCATATGGAGTTTGTCAGAAAAGATTGCGTCGCAACCAATCGACTCGTTTCGCAATAATTGCTCTCAACAGTTAATCGAGAAATTATACTCAATTGGTTTAATCAAAACGAAAAGATTAAAAAAATGCAATTCAGTGAATGTGAAGTCGTTTTGTAGACGAAGAATAGGTGTTTATATGGTTCAGTCAAAAATGTTTGACGGACCCATTTCCACAGCAGGTTATTATTCTCTCTAATCACACGTATATTTTGATTTTCAATTAATTTACCCATTTTACCACACTATTATAAGTATCCATCTAGTTATAAATAAAGTTCATTACATGGTAAAACGGGTAAAAAATTTAATTTCTTTTTTTTAATAATAATATCAACATATATAATTATCCCGTATTTACATCGTTTCAGTTAAATATGTAACACATGGTCACGTGAGAGTTGGTCCCAATACTATACGTGATCCAGCGTTTTTAATTACCCGAAATCAAGAAGATTTCATCAAATGGACTCCTAATGTAATGTCTAAAATTGAATCATATAATGAGTCACGAGACGATTATAATGATTAATCGTAAAATTAAACTTATGTGATAATTAATTCATAAAATCAATTTAAATAAAAAAGTAAATCATTTATGTTAATTAATTACTGTTTCTTTGATGATCGAACACGTTATCACTCAAACCTTTTTAAGGTTTTATTTTCTCCCCTTTTAATCCAAAAGCACTGATTAGCTTTTGATAATTTGAAGAAATATACTCATTTATATTAAAAAAAAATAAAATTATACGGGTATTTCTTAAAACAATAATAAACAATTATTGTACATTAATTTATAATTAATAATAAATTAAAAAATATAAGAGTTGGTCAATTAAATAATACATAGTGTGTAAATCTTAAAAAGTAAATATCAAAAATTAAAAATAAAATAATTACTTAATTATTTATAAATTAAATTCCATTTTCTAGCGAATTGAGTGTTACACATAGCCATTATCACATATTCACCGACGACAGCATTTTGAACTCCTAAACAGAGTCCAGCAGCTGTGTTATAAAAAGGTGTATTTAAATTGCTACTATGCTTCCATTCTTGTGTGCCACCCATTTCATGGCACTTTGATAAATGAACGTACGTTTCCGAAGAATCGAGGCATAATTTTTTCCCTAATCTTAGATCGTGTTTTATTGTTTCATACCACAATTGGCGACGAATTTTCGAACATTTTTGAAGTAAAAGTTTCGATTGTTTTGACGAGATTTCTGATTCTGATTCAATACATAATTTTGATTCTGCGAGTTGTATCATATATTTGTCAACTATTTTTGGCATTTTATGAAAGTTCACACCTTTATTAGATTTAGCATTTAGTAATTCTTCTGTCTTTGTTAATGTCTTTTTTCGATTTCTTTTTTCATTTTTTGATGGCAGCTTAAGATCAGTGTAAATGTTTTTCATATACCAATCGAATGTTTTGCAATTTAATTTACTTCTTAGCACTATTCTATCGCTAACATCACCGTAAGATTTATTCATAGCATCAGGTCTTGTATCAAAGTAATACTTTTTATAATCATCCATCCAAACGTGCGCAACACGTAACGAATTGTAGGTTAGAGTGTCTTCGCCACTGGGAGATCCGTATGGTCTTCTCTGCCTGAACACGTGACCCACTCTCGAACAAGGAATTATCTCCAATCTTCCGCCACACATCCAAATTCTAAACGACATTTCTAAGTTCTCTCCGCCCCATATATCCATTCCTGAATCATATTCCCCCATCTCATAGAAATAACTGCGATCGATGGCAAAAAGTCCGCCTGCCATCGTTGGCGATGATATTGGTTGGATATAATCTAATTTAGTTCGCAAGAGATAATGGGGAACGGAATCCCATTTGAAATGAAGTCCCCAATTAAATCCTCCTCTAACTAATGGCGATGACGTGTATTCAAATGTGTTTGAGTTAATGATGTCGATCACTGGACACGCAACTGTTGTACGGTTTTGATGAATACGAACCAAAAGAGGTTGTAACCAATCAACGTTTACTTCGCAATGACTGTCCAGAAATACCAATACATCAGCAGTGGACTGATGTGCGCCAAACATTCGCGCTCTGATCAGACCCGCTCTCTCTGGTGTGCGAAACAATTTCACTTTATTGGGAAGTTTGCTATAAACATATTCCATTAATTTATCTTTTATCTCTTCATCATCGCTATAATCGTCGACGAGTATGATTTCGTGGAGCAGTTTATCGGGAGTTCTATCAATAATTGAGTGTATTGTTCGCAATAAAGTAGATAACGCTTCGTTATAAAAACAAACAATAATACTGACATTTGGAAGATCTTCTAAAGGAATCAATGTTTGCGATGATTTGCACAACACATTTCTAGTGTCAGGAATGACTCGATTGCTACCAATTCTGTTACTTATCAATACATTAAACGCGTGTTTTTTAAATCCAATTTCTTTAATGTGTCGATCGGTTTGCGTAATAATAATTCCCAAATCTGTTTCGTGCGTTAAATCATTGCTAAACATTTTCACTTTATTTACATTTTCGCGTATATTATCGTTGACTGGATCATCATTTATTAAATTATTTTCATAATTTTCTCTATATTTTCTCAATAAATGAAATGAGTTGACGTTTTCATTCAGTTTTTGTCGAGATATGAGACGATGTCTTTGCGGTAAACGATTATATATGGATTTGTTATTGACGTATATATAGAGTATGACTGCGATCCACACAAATGATGTGATAATTATTCCTAAAAAGAATGACTTCAAACGTAGCATTTTATGTGACATTCATTATCATTTTACATCTGTATATATATGTATATATGTCTTCATCATTTGATTAATTATAGAAAGATGCACAATAAAACATAAATAATAAACATTTACATCGAGATATAATCATAAACGCATTCACGTGTGGCTTATTATTAGTTTTGTTTACAATTTTGCTCATTTTGAGCAATAAATACTGAAATGATTTGAATAATTAGCGTTTTATTGCAATAAATTATTAATAATTATTCAATTAACATCTATGAGTGCAATAGCTTTTCACATGTTGTGCATGTTGTGTAGAGCTGGGCGCGGATGCGGATAAAAGCGGATCGGATGCGGATTTAAAATTTTTTTAGCGATTTTTGCGGATGCGGATAACTAAAAATAATTATTATGCGGATGCGGGT
>JAQIVF010001273.1:0-14907 GCA_034698365.1 Steganacarus magnus
CAATGTTCATACCTTAATACGCAACTGTGGCTTAAATGGATTTCGAATATTTAGCGAAATTTTGTTGAAATATTTGTACGACTTGTTTGCTTCGTAATAAAGTGATGACGCGGTGCGAAGAATGAATAGCAATAGAAATGCGTAGAAAATAGTTGCGTACATCCAAATGAAGAGAATAATATTATCCAGATTTGTGTGAATTATTATAAACAAAAGAATTACAATAAAAGTTAAGATAAGGAAATATAGCCAAAATAAAAATTTAGACCAATAAGACTTGTTGTACGAATGAATTTCGCGATACAATGAATTTATTTCGATAAAAGTCGAGATGAATTTGTTTTGATTTAGCTGTTGGTTCTCCTCAAGCGAACAGAGTTTCAAGTAAGCATTAATGTGTCGCAGTTTGAGAAGAAGATAATAGCATAGGATATGGAAATAACTCAATTGATACGAAAGAATACTAATAACAAAATAACAGCATAACGTAGAAAATAAACTCCACGGTAACGCTAAGAATAAAATTTGCATTAATGTACTGCTATTTACAGCTAACGGAATGAAAGAATTTAAAATCCACGGATAAACAAAGCGAGACAATCGATAATTAATACGAAATAAATAATTCGTTTTCCTCAATAATTTGCGAATATCTTCGGTATCTTTTAAACCAATGCTTTGCGGCGAAACTAAGCCACACATCATTTCAAATGGTCGCATATAATTCGGATATTTTCCATTCTTATAATCAATAATATGATATACAAGTGATGTCATTACTATTAATGTTGCATTAATTGCAGCCAAGTTTCCATTTCTTTTATTAAGAAAATATAAATAATCGCCAGTAATCAATAAAAATTCTGAATTATTATTCTTATTTAAGAATACAGATAAACAGGATTTGATAAATTGTATGACAATTACTAGCCATACAATAACTGGATTGCAAAACCGATATCTCTTTCGATGGCCAAACGGGAAGAGTGACAAACCAATTCTGTATAAATGACTTCCAGCTGACGGTATAATTAAATCTTGTTGTAAATTATTTTCCACCTCTAACTCCTGCATAATTTCTTTACTTAATGTTAGGAATATTTAATTTCTCATAAAGTTTTGTAAGTGATAATACATATATAATTTACAGTATTTCAAACTACTTTAGTATTTCAACTAAAATTTATAAGCATCATTAATATTTACGTGAAAAAGTCATGTGATGTCAGTGTGTTCCACATAAGGAAGAGGTCATTAACAATTCGAACGCATTTCACCTAAAAATGTCGATAAAATCAATTTTTGAATTTACAAAAATACCCCCGAAAACAACTATACTTTGTTATTGGATCACACAAATCTAGAAATTAATAATTATTCTGAATTTTATTTCAGTTTCAAAAAAAATTCTGTTCAAAAACAAATAAACTTATAATAAACGCGTGAATATTAAATTAACTTTTTATTATATTCTAGTAAGATAGTCATTAATATCGTGTTACTGATAATCTTTATCATAATTCTAAATTTGAGCAAAATATATGAAATACATTACGATCGATAGAATGAGCAACAAATAAATTTTTTATGCAAATTGAAATATGTTAGTTTCGTTAACCTTTTGGATGCTTTAACATTATAAGAAATTGCTAATTAAATTTATAAATTTTAATTATCAGTGAATATTACATTAAATTATTAATATCTAAATGATTGATGTCTAAATATAATTTGGTCAAACTTCAATCGATTAAATGATTTAATTAAATATTTAAATGAACGTTTTTCGCATTTTACGGTTAATTTCTTCTTCGCTGTAAATTAGTTTTCATAATGAATCGACATTATAATTGACAAACAACGGTCAAAATCGATGAAAGAACTGTTAGACAATTTTTATATGATCTCGGTTACACTAATTTCGTTGTTTCGACAGCAAAGGTCAGGGATATGTGCATAAGACAACGAAGAATAGGGTGACATACGCGTGCAAAGTGATCCGAACCGATGGCCTCAAACACCAGTAGATAATGATATGTTATTTGTTTGACATATATAGTAATTGAAGTAAGCGTCACCGCAACCACTCTCACGCCACGTTAGGTTCGAGAACTGCACTGACACGCAATTTCCACCAGAATTGCTAGTCGTTTGTCGATCTCTAGACGGGTCGTTCCAATACGTGTAATCCAATGCAATTCCGTCTTCCCAAACGTATTCACCTGCAGATTAAAATTATCGTGAATTTTTTGTTTAACAACTTTTTTTAACTACACGACCGTACGTCTGCTAATGTTTTAATTGTTATCATTATCAAAATTGAAAGCGTTAACGCGTTTAGACGCGAGCGTCACAACAATAAAAACATAAATTGGACGTTCGGTCGTGCAGTTAAAAAACGTCGTTAAAAAATTCACAATATTGAAGCGACTCAAACGATTGGATCGCTTCTGTGTGTGGTTGCTATACTATTATTAAACCATAAGCGAGTATAGTTTAACATAGACACTGATTTAATATCTAATAACAACTTTATTAATACACTAAAATATATTATAAGGCACAATAAGTGAATAGAGTTAACAGTATTTGATTAACTGATTAAATGGTAGCATAATAGTGATGACTACTACGTATGTTATGCAAGTTATGCTTAAGTTATTCTAACAATACTGGTAAGGATTATCAGAGTAGTCGCTTAAATAGCGATTGATTAGTAATAAGTAATATAACAGTAATAGTGTAATATAAGCGATTGAATAATAATGAGTAATACAGTAATGAGTAATTAGTGCTAAGATTGAGTGATAGATTATAACTGATGACAGTAGCTATGATGAGTAATATTAGAGAGTAAGCGAATAATGTACTCTTAATTATAGTATGTGACTTGTGGGTCACTACAATATAGCAACTTTTAAAAGTGAATTATGAAGAAGAATGGGCTCAACAGTTGTCTCGCGTTAGAGACCAACTTAAGTATTATTCGCATTCTTATTTTTCTCATTAACCACTTTTTTGCTAAATAATAGTAAATCGTGATACGAGTGAATCGACGCTAATGTGATGTTTCGTTGCGCGCACACATATGACGCCACAGTGCACGACACCAATCCCTGATCCAACTCTAAGTCAGCGATAAACCAATAACAATACTTCGACCGTTTATCCAAATCGATCCATTGGTACGAATTTTTCGCTATTGTGTTATTAAACTTTGGACAAACCGCGTCCAACTCTTGATTAAGAACCGCTAATTGAATTTGAGTCACTTTACAAATGAATGCACGATGTAATATGAATGTGAGTTTAGACGTTTTATGTTTGTACGATATTTCTCAACAACAGTGAATTGATGCAGTATATACAGTATTATGATTGCCACGAGTATATGAATGAGTCCCACGAATGAGTGTCCCCATTACGAAACGATACGATACGAGTTCAGTTTATTTCAAATAATTATATGGCATTACAGCACTGATTAGTGTTGTCCGCATTAACATAAAAAATATAATGTTACTAATCATAATCAAATTAAAATCGTTTTACGAAACAATTATAAACCAAGGCATACAAAAGTATATTACATAAAATAGTAATCAGTAATAAAAATTACTTATAGCATGACATAACACACATGCATATTATTAGCTCAAAGTAAAATTTTAAGACAAAGAAATAATATGATAATAATTATGAATTAAAAGACAATCACGTCGTGGAAAATAAACATCGTATATGTAGTAACCTCAACATTTCAGATGTTAAGAATAGTTCCATTTATTCCATAAGTTATTACTTGATAGTGATGTATGATCGGAACACGATATTTATACGAAACACGTGAATAACGCGATCAATGGACCAGAAACAAAAAATGTGGTTATTTTGCATTTATAGAACACTAAATACATAGTCATTAAGAATGTTTAATACAATAATTCTAACATTTAAGATATCATTACCAAATAGTGGTGTTTTGTTAAAGTAATTAATAGTAATAATTGCACGTTTTATTAAAATGCTTTTCGGTGATTATACTCAATACAACTCTCTATACAAAAGCACTGAAAAAACCCATCAAACTATTAGAGAAGAGTTTACTAATAAACTAAAACTGTTATTATTTAATGAAAAATTTTTAAGAGTTAAGATAATATATTTATTTTGTATGAAATCCCTTTCAGTACAAAGGACTATACAATCAAACAAATAATGTTGTGCTGAATCTAAAACATTACAGGTGACATAATCAACAATACCAAAATCATCATTATATAGTCTGACCAGTTCTAGTCTAGTATAGAAACCATTCAGAAGAAGTCTAAATGGAATTTCAAAATCACTTTTTAAAATAAGGAGAGAGTTAAATACGTTAGTTGGCGTATTAGAACCAGACAATAGGTCATAAATATTACTTAAAGTCAGACGTGAGTTGTACGCAGCAGAGATAAAGCATTTGCTAATGGGAGTTAAACTTATGGCAATAAAATTTAATGAGTGTTGCATCGCAAAAAATAACACATTAATATCCGAAAAAATATTATTAAATAAGTCGTTAAACATATCTTTATGATATGTTACGCAAAATAATATTTGGTTGAAATTATATAGATAAACTGCATGTAGAACTAAAAGCGGTGGTAATATAGGTACATTATTAGCACGTAAAGTATTAGTGTATTTGCCAACACTATACCAAGCAAAGCCTCACCATAGGAGGAGGTTTATTAAATTATCAAGCTTAACAATACAATTGGGCGTCAAGGTTTGCCAAACGTTGCAGTTAAAAGCTAAGTTACTTTTTTGGTTTAATATAAACATTAAAAAGCATTAAAGATTTATTTGAGTAATAAATTTTAAAAATATGAATATGATTATCCAATAAAATTGACTTAAAATTAAGCGTATTTCGGATACAAGTATCAAAATCAAAATATAATTATACTGAGATGTAATCCTGTTTGTTTTTTAAAATCATTTTTACCATTTTCGAGATTTTGTAAAAGTTTTCTTGCAATTCACTAAATAATTGTTAATTAATGGAAATAATTGTTAATTAATGGATTCTCCTTTTCAATTTGCCACATTTAACGAATGATCCAAACACGTAATATATGTTCTTTCAGACTCATTTAAATAATTACAATAATTATTATAATCACTGAAAAATACACTTTAAAATAAACACGCGTCTTAAATGAAATAAAATTTCAATACATAAATGCTGTTTTATAAATATTGAAATCGTTAGAAATAAAATAAAATCGTTAGATATTTATCATACCGTTAGATTCGTTTGATAAAAACTTAGTTTTTTACGCTTTTAATATTATATAAAACATCTATATATTACTTTAAAATCAGTTTCCGTGTAGTTCTCGTAAATAGCTTTCTAACGATTTTCAAGACCTTACTCATAAATCGATGAAAGAACTGGCAGACAATTTTTGTTTGATAGCGGCTAACACTAATTTCGTCTGTATCTACAGTACATCGCAAGTCTGGGAAATGGGTTGTTGTTTATTTTAAGGTCCGCATTGTTGTAAATTTTCTATCTATTCTTAGTTTTTAGGTAAGTTAGCTAATTATTAGATTTCATAGAGTTCGAGAAACAAATAATAACATTCAATTCAGTCGACACAGGTTTTTTAACGCTTTTTAAGAGTAGTCTAATTGATTGTATTACGTATTTCACAATAAAATTTAAATTAATAGTATAAATTTTTATTAACTGTCAGTTTATTAGTGGGCAACTCGTCTGCGCCATCGATTCAAACAATTGTGTTTTCATTCAAATTTTCAACCCTATTATATTTTTAATAAATTTATTCTTAATAAATCATACAAAAAATAAAAGTGTTTTTAAATTATAAACGTTTGTATTATTTACTCTGTGATAAAAAAGACAATCTATTAGAAATTATTTCTCTATTAATTTTGCACTTATTTATTGATTATCGACTGTAATAAATCAACATATTTTGCTAACCAAACGTACGTCTCATCACTAGAGCGGCACCATTGCGCCAGACTGTTGCTGTTGTTGTTGTTGTTGCGCGGGATGTGCGTGCGGTTTATGCGATTTCTCTGTAATTGTGAAAAATATATAATAATCAGAAACAAACTTTGACTTCTGTCTCATTATTTTTTTTTGTTGCTCATACGTCCAGTTCTGGCGCCAAAAAGCGATTCCATAGCATTAGAGGGATCGCCGCCATCGAACGCATTTTTATTGACCACAAATGACTGGCCAGTGTTGGCGTTAAAGCTGTTCGCATTGCCGCCCTTTATTTCTTGCTTGGTTTGTAGTATAGTGGAGTCGGGCATTGCCAGCGCGTAACTGGTAGCTAATGCTAGCATTAAAACGTACACAAACGATGGGTTCATAGTGAATAATGGACAACACTCTAAAGGAATTTTTTTTCTGCGTTAACGTAAACGATCGGAATCCACACTTTGCATACGTGTTAACTTTAAAAAAATTTAGAAAAATCTGTTTTTTTTAAATATTTGATGATGTTTTAGAATACTGTAGTTGTAATTTTTTTTAATAGTCTCGTATTACCGCACTTTAATAAAGAACGATCATAATTATTGAGATATTAGATTTTTTTTAATGTATAATAATTAATTCTTAACTATATAAAGATATTTTATATAACGTTAGACAACGAGATTGAAAATGTTTTAGTTGTATGTATGTAATTGTGTTTAGATCGAGCTTAAAAATTGATTTCAATTAACATCAATAATTTGCTATTTTTTATTTCACGTGATAATAGCTTTTAAATGCAATATAAGCTTGAATCACATAAAATTGAGGTGTTTTAACTATATTTATAAATGCTATTTTTGCTATTTCAATAATAAATGCTACAAATGATATTTATTTTGCTATTTTCCCTCAAATAAAAAAATTGTCGTTGAATTCCGTTGAGTTTTCAGTCTATCACCAAATTTGCGAAAATTTCAAAATTTTATTTCAAGCCCGCAAATCTTTCAATAAATTAAAAAACTTTTATTAACAGGTTCTAACGTTTTATATGTTAAATATTGCAAAAAATAAATGCTATTTTTAGTGCTATTTTGGTAATTTTTTGAAGCAATTAATAGCGCTAATTCTATATGTAATTCTTGCTATTTTTTTGAGTCTCTAATAATAACAATCGTGAATCAAAATACTTTTTAAAATAAGCGGTGCATTGAAAGAAGTTCGGAAAAATTATTACATATTTTTACTGTAGACAAGAACTAACTATAAAACAGTAGATCAAACTTAACAATTGTTAAAAATTTAATTTCCAACTCTGTCCGGAAATTTTTTTCCATCTCCTTTACCGGTTTGCAGCAAAATAACAGTGTACGTCAATATAAAGCTGAAAATCTACATTAAAAATTATTTATTTAAGAATATAATTTTTAAGTTAATTAAAATTTTTACTAACATGTAATAGAGTAGTCTTTCTCAGCGGAGCGAAGCCTCCAATAGTGAAGCCAAACTTATTGTCGCGCGAATTACTCTTAAACAAAACCACTTCTCTGTACTGGTAATCGTTGAGTCGGACGGCGTTCATGTTATCCAATAGCGCGTAGATTCTGTCCGATTCGTCGTGAACCAAGCCGTTAACAAAACAACTGATAACCAGTTTGAGTGCAGCGCCAACCGAATGAAACGCGTAAAACGTTGAAAACTGGTCTTTAATGAATATTTGCGACAAACCGAAAATGTTAACCATTATGGTAAACATTGTGAGCGATACGTCTACCGCTAACGGTACCGCTAGAGTGTCATCCAAGTCGACCAGCTTATCGCGAATTTCCACAACAATCTCCTTAATTGTTAAAATTTTACTCATATCTATAATATAATCTTAAAATTGTTTAGATATCGAAAGATTTATGATTGATATAAATTTACCCAATGTTTTGCTCCTTATTTGTCGCTTAAGCTCGTTTCTCAGGTGATGCATACACTCGTAGAAGTGAATGGAAATATTGCAGGTTATTATCAGAAATGTCCACTGTATTGGAAACATGTAAATCATGTCAACCACTAATACCATAATCATCCAATCATTGAGAATAGCGCTGTACTCAAAAATACTATAAATCATGCAAGAGATCGGCAGTAAAATGTGACAAATACTGAGACATATGAGAAGCAATTTGTTTTTTAGTTTTCTTAGCCGGTATTCTTCGTAGATTCGAAAATATATCAGAGAATTGCGCTGCAGATAGAGTTGATTTATTAGGAGATAAACCAATTGCGTCAAATGCGACCCTAACATGATTACATACATAGCATAGTTATTCTCATCGACAATGTGAAAATGTGCGCGCATTGTGCCGATTGTGAAGTACAGAATAATAATATAGAATACGAGTGTAAACGTTGTGCCGATTAAGCCGTAATAATGGAGATACTTATCTATCGTTAGTTTGCCATTCTTCGCATTGATAGCTATTCCACCGAAAGTGATCATAAGAATACGATAGTACCAGAGGTTAATTTTGGTTATAATTGATACGTTTGTTTTTATCATTTTTGTTACAGTTTTAACTTTAGTTTAAACATATAAAATATAGCAATTCTTGGCGAAGTTTTCTTTTAAACAGCTTTTGTACAAACCTCGCGAATCAATGAATTAGGTTTCATTATTTAAATTAAAATAGAATATCTGAGTGTCATTCACTCAGATATTGCAAAATTTTTCTTTTACAATGCAAACAACTCAAAACATTCACATCATATTATATCTTATGTAAATCTATTTCACTGAAAAAGAAGTGCAAATAGAACTAAAGTTACTTTTTAGTGTGATGTACTGTAAGGTATATTTACATATGAAGAAAAAAAAAGATTTTTGAGTAATTAGTTTGTATTAGGAATCAATAATACAAAGAAGTGGAACTTGTGTTGTTTGTAAGTTATGTTTTCAATCATTCATAAAAATAACTGAATACATAACTTGTTATTTTCAATCTTTTTTTATTGATTAATTTTTGTTTGTTTCTAAAATAAAACTACACATTGAATTAAAAATAATAGCTAGATTTAAAAAAATAACATCACTGTGTTATAAAAAAAACTTGAAAACTTTTCACAGGCGACCTAATTCTCTGGCAATTGTCTCACTTGTACCGCCACATACTCGAAGTATCACTCTCTAGATGCGCCACAATGTCTTCATCAAATGGTTGAATACTACTAGAATGGAGTGTAATGTTTAGGTGATAAATTAAAATGCTTACTGTAATTATAATACATTTCTATAGGAACCTGTCATTATATTTCGCTTCGCTCCGCTTTGCCAAGCAATAGGAAAACGTAGCAGTCATCACTATTACAATAAAATCAAGCAAATAACTCGCGACGTAAATCAGATTCCTGTCGTGCCATAATTCCGGTTTCACTTGAAAGTGGTGTATAAACCACACAATTGTCATCTTCATGGCGAACATGTTCACCAGCCATTTACTGCCGGATATGAGGCCACAAATGCCGATAACAGCTATGATGAGTGGCAATACAGTGCTAATAATTCGATGCAAATATTGGCCACCATTCGCTATTTCGGGCAACTCTTTCGATAGTATTATTATCCATAGCGTCACCATTAGCAGTATAATTGCGATGATTAGAATTTTAGTGCACGACAAACAAATATTTTTGTCGCTCATTATTATGTAAAAATTATATAGTTTTCTATTGTACGTTAACGCACATCACATCACCCTTTAAATGTCAGATCAAAGAGGAAATAGAGTGTTATTTTCAACTGATTCTGCATACGTAAATGGCTGTGTTTTGTCAGGATATTGTTCGCAGTGGATATGTGTGAAATCTCAATAGTTATTTATATAACTGAAATAACCGATTTATTTATTAAAATTTTTTTGAATACTATTTGATATAAAAGCCCCAAAGAGACAGTAATATACTTTAACCACACCATTGATGTAGAAATTATTTTAGTTTTTTATTAAGTTTGATAAGTAAGTGTTGTATTAAGTAAGTTATTTGCAAAAAGTTATTGTTGATACTTTCTTAATAAAACTTTTTTCATCTATGGTGTCGTTAAAGTAATGTACAACCAAAAAAACAATATTAACTTATTTAAATTATATTTCTTAGTTTAGGAGAAAAATAAGTAATAAAGGTTAAAAAATTAAGAGAGAGAGAGAGAGAGAGAGAGAGAGAGAGAGATTAAAAGCAATGTATTTCAATTTCATCGCATTTCCAAAACATAATTATTTAACTAAAATAAGGTTACGGTAAAGTAGTTCTTTACCGTGGGTTTCTCGTATTTCTAAATTTACAACTTATTTACTTTAAAACCTACTTATTTAAAAACCAAAAAATTTATAATATAAAAATTTAAACATATTATTGGCGAAAATGCAACCAAATGTAATTCTTAACCAAAGTTAAATTTTAACATCAATAAATTATAACTAATGTTCTCAAAAAAACAATATATTATTCATAAATACTTTATATTTAAAAAATTCTATACACATGGAAAACATGAAGAAAACATTACCTAGAAATGAATGTTTAATTAAAAAAAAAATGTTACAAAAATTTAGTATTTAGTATTGATTCATCTGTTTGATCAAATTCATCAAATTTTCTTTTATAATGATCAGAAAGTAATTAAATTTAATAACATAGTATTGTATTCGATTTATTTAAGCATTTAATATTAGTGAGTAGTTTGGTGTAGAACTCGAGATTTAAATTCAACTGTGAATTTGAAGTTCACTGCTTGTTGCAACATTGATGCTTCGGTTGACTAACGAAAATTAGTACGTTCTAAAGCCTAGACCGGCACTTCATTATGATTATTGATTAACCAACAGTTATATGACAAAGGATTACTATATGCCAAACATGCGCACTAAATTAATAGATAACTTTAAAAATTCAATTATTTTACAATAATTTTACAACAATACTGTTACAGTAACTGAAGTAAACTAATGCCTAATTCTCTATCTATTGTCGCTCATATTGTCTCATCACTATTTAAATATTTAACAATCAGACATAATTAACTATTTACAACTTTAATGAATGTATTGATAACTTTAATACTAAATGATAATAATGATAAGTATGCTATTGAATGGTTACCAAAATATTTAAAAAATGTTACCTAAAAACTTGCACGCTTTATATGTTGTAATAATTTTAATTTTGTTATTTTTAATAACAGAATGTCAAAGATTGCCAAAAAGTGAGTGGTTTTACAGCAAAAATTTAATAGAAATAATCTTTTAGAGAATAAACTGAGTTTAATAGTTACTGTATTACAGGTGGAATTAATCTCAAACAATTGCCGAAAAATGGCAACAAACAAACCACCGCTCGACCGAATAAGAATAGTGGCAAAAGTGGCAATAATAAAAAAGGTAATTATTTAGCAAAGTTTTTAAAATTTATTGTTAAACACCATTCGCGTTATTAACTCAAATCGAGTACATTATTTCATTCGATCGGATAGATTCTGGTTTTATATCGGTTAGAAATGGAAATTTGTTTTATAACTCTCGAAAAATATTTCTCTCCGGTAATAACCTGTATTATATAAAATACGGTCAAGATTTCGGTGGTGGTAATTACTATAACGTGAAAACACAGTACGACTCGTATCTCAAACAAATATCAAATGCTGGCGGAAATGCAGTGAGAGTTGTAGTTCACGCTAATGGAAATATGACACCAAAGTTAGACTCTGAAGGGTATGCCACCGGTGAAGACACTGCTTCGTTAGTGCAAGAAATTGGTCTGTTTCTAGATTCAGCGAAGCGAAACAATATCTTCGTAATTCTAGACTTATGGGAGGCTGAATATAATATGGCTTCGGATAATATTAACAATCTTTTTAGACAAGAAATAAAACTCAATCGATATATCGATAAAGTTTTGAAACCATTAGTGAGTGGACTCAAGAAGAAGAAAGCATTGGCGATATATGAAGTGATATCAGATCCAGCGGCTTCTATAATGAGCAATATAGTGGACAGTAATCCATGCTATGCTACACAGGATTTTGCACACCAGATAACATCGTGGACAACAAACAACTTTACGATGAAACAAATGCAGCGATTTCTGAATCGAATCTTTTCCGCGATTAAGACCGCTGATCCAAAAGCATTGGTTACTCTCGTAACTAAGCAACAGGAGAGCACTGGTTTGTGTGACTGGTGTTTTAACTACTGGCAGGACAAGTGCTTGGTATCTGCCGGCGGTAAGACTAATGGTGTGTTAGATGTCTATAGCTTCAATGCCTTCTCATCTGTTGGCGAAGACACATCTTGGCATCCGCTGAGAAGGAAAGCGTCAGAGTATAAATTAGGCAGACCTTTGATTATTGGAATATCATCAGCGAACTGTAGTTTTACGCACAATGCAATCAGTAATTTTAATCACGCGTTCAACAATGGTTACGCTGGAATTCTGAACTGGCGATACACGTTCGGTTTGACTGGACTGTGCAATGACTCGCCATCGGTGTGCGATTCAGCGATGTCTGCATTGAAAAGCAAAAATTTAGTTAAAGTTTCGATCAAATAAATTTCTTAGTAAATGAGTATTTTATTTTAAATAAAACTTTGTTCAAACTTAATATGGTTTGATATATAAAATAATAATCTTTACTGCAAATTATCTGTAGTCAATTATGTTCCGTAAAATGCTATAAATAAAGTTTGAAATTTAATTCACTTAAGCTCTTAAATTTTGATTATATTTTTCAGTATATTTAATAGCTTTAATTAATTGCTCGAATGTCTAGGCAGCTTTAGTAGAGATAGGAAATTTAGTCAACCTAACCTTAAGTTTAGGCTGTAGACTAGAGCCAGAGACTTCATAATTTAGGTGCCTAAGCCTACAGCCTATAACTCAAGTCTGACAGGTTTGAGCCTACGGTAAAGTCTTAGGCTTATCTTAAATTTCTATCTCTACTATGAAGTTATAATTATTGTTATAAAATATCTTATAAAATAAAATATAATAAAATAAAATAAAAAATTTTGTCTAAAAGATTAAAATTTTATTAAGTAATTATCATTTTTAAGACAATATGCACAATATTTACATGCTGTATATGAGTGGGGTTTCATTATCGTACCTATTAATGGATTAAGAGAGCATTTGAATTTTATTACAATTATAATTAAACAATTAGAGGAGTGCTTGCCAAGGTTTTACGTCCCGGAAATCACGATTCCAATAAAAAAGAGAAAATACTCGTTTAAATCCGTTTTGATTTATTGGCGCCCAAAATGAAAAAAAAAAGAATCACTTAAATCCGATGAGTTTTTACCCGTTCCCCCGAATTTCGAGAATATATGTGTCTGAGTCCCATAGGATTTATGTGAGAGTGTAACACGTGATTACAAATCGCTATTGTTTTTCAAACAATCTTATCATATCTTACTCTCTATGGATACATCGCTTTAAAAACATAGATTAAATAGCAATTTCTTTAATTATATTACTTGCATTAAAATTAGCGATGATGTGTCACAAAGAAACTAAAATATTGAAACCTAAGTTCATTATTAATAAATCTATTATTTTAAGAAAATGATTCAGCATTTCGTTATAATTTAATTATTAAGCAAATAACGAAATTTGAAGTAATCCACGAAAATCAAATGATTACTAAAAATATTTGTGGTGCGTTTCTGTATAACGCACTTATAAATAGTGTTTGTGTTTATAGTTGTGGTTATAATGATTATAATGGTTTCATTAGGTTATGGACAGTTGGCTAATGGAACTGATTTTCATCATTTAATATTCACCAAAGCTAAGTAGTAGTTTGAGTGTACAGTTTATCATTGATATTTGTTGTGGTTTTGGTCATTCACTTGCATTAACACGCAGTGGTAATGTGTGCCGGGGTTTCAATGATGTGGTAATAATTGGGACATTGTGGTAATAATCGCACTGATGTACATTTAATACCGATCAAAATCAATATCGAAAGAGAATAGCACTCACAGAAATTGGTCAGTTTGTTGGATGCGCGTGGAATAGAAGTGGTCAGTTAGGTATTGAATCGAGTATCAGCCCATACCAACGCAACTGAATGTAGAAATTTTAATGGGGAATGAAGAGGAGTTTTTGGCAATATCTATAAAACGTATTATAGATATTTTGGAACTAAATTATAGATGAAAATAAAATTTTAATTTTTTGTGAAATGGATTTTTAATATTGACTATAATTTAAAAAATATGTTACAAAGATTAAATAAACACTTATTATTTATGACATTGTAATTAATCAAAGTTTTCATAAAATTATTGTTGCATAAAAATAATATAAAACGTAGAAAATAAATTCTATATTTTTAAAAAATAAAAAAAATATTTTAAACTTTAAAAAATGCTTTAAGATTTGTTGATAAGTGTTATTGAAAAATATTATTAAATCGTTAAACCATCAAAATTTTCTTATACATTAGGTTAGGCCGACTAACCTTTAAGCTCTAAAAAATGAATTTTTTAAGAAAATATATATATATATAAATTAAAATGGTTTGGTTTATAATGTTGTTAACCAATGGTTTAAACCATTAATTCGTGATTTGATTGGTTTATAAATTTTAATAATGGTTTGAATTGGTTTGGTTAAACTCAGATAGAAAAACAAAATTCGAACCAATAAGCCATTTAACTAAATAATGTAAAAAGTAATTGCTTTTTAACTCAAAAAGATTTCATAATTAATACGATTGCTCTATAGCTATGCAATCCTTTTATCTTTAAACTAATATATTAGTGTAATGGCTTGATTTAACTTTGAAGTAGAGATAGTAAATCTAACTCCAGCTCCAATGGAATGGAGCTGGAGTTGAGTAAAATTTTGAAAATGGAGTGGAG
>JAQIVF010001274.1:0-14893 GCA_034698365.1 Steganacarus magnus
CGACACGACGTGCAGAGACCAGTGTATCAAGAAGTGAACGAAGTGGTGCAGCCCTTCAGACGCATAACTCAAGAAGTAAGACCAGTTCAGGAACAAGTCGAGCAAATAATCTCTGGTGGAGGAGGAAGAGGAGGTGGTGGTGGAGGTGGTGCTGGTTTTGGAGGTGGATTTGGTGGTGGATTCGGAGGTGGTTTTGGTGGCGGAAAGGGTGGTGGTGGACACAGTGGATGGCATTAATTCTTAATGTATTGAAGTGGTTTGGAAAATATAGAAATTTGTGGCAAACTTTATTTCGTCTTTTAAAAAATTCTTAAATAGTTAAAATTTTTATTTAATTATTATATTTAAGAATTATTTATTTATTTAATCCACTAAAACAATCTGTACTGCAAACATTTATGTCAAATAAATAAAAGTCTGAATACAATTTTATTCATAGTGAATCAATGTTTTTTTTAAAAATTTTTCTCACAATTTTTAAATAACGTGTTTATAGATATAAAATAACTCAAATGCATCATCAAATTTAAATGTTTTAAAATATTTTTTATAAGTTCATCTTTTGATATAGAATGTTCTTAAAACATTTGAATTATTTAGTAAATTCTATATTCAATCACTTTGATAGCACTGTAAAAATGAAATCATTCACAATAAATTAGTATAATTTTAGTGATTTTTTTGTTAAACAAATTACTAATTTGTCTCAATCTTGTTCAGATTGTATTTTATTGTAAATTTACAACAGTTATTATTGAATTAAACTTTTTATTTAAAGTTTACAATTATTTCTCTCAACACACGTGTATAATAACAGTAAAGTGTATGTCACCGATAGTGTAACGAATGTAACGCGAAGTCGAGGAATCAGTCAGTGTATTCGTGAAGTGTTTTTCGCCCACAGTTATACTAAACCGCGCGTAAACACTATTAAGGTATTCGTACAGAGCGTGTGTCAAAGTGTAATAACAACTGCTGCCCGCACTCATAATTTCCTCGAAATTACACGAAAGATTTACGTTTCTCATTGACGCCACCGATAATCGCAGCACAGTATAAGTGAGATTGACGTCACGCAACTCGTCGTCCAATACAACCACTCCCGACAGTAACGCTGATTTCGTAGAATTAAGAAAAAATTCCTGTAAAATAATAAATGCATTGTAATGTTAGTAAATCAAGATTAATATTTTACTTTTCCAGTGCAAGTATTATTATTAACGACAGTAGTGGCTGGCAATTGAAACAAATAGAAGTGATAGTCTTTGAATGAGAAATAAAACAGTGTGTTTGTCTCGTGCGGTAAATTCAGTGAATTAAAGTTGGTGTTCATTCCGGATAACACTTGCCAATCACTGCCATATGTTTGATTCATATTTTGCGCTAACAATGACGTCAAATCCGCATAGGTTTTATTAGACTCTAATAAAGCGAGTGTATTAGAGATAATATGCAATTCCATTGTGACGTTCACTTCATTCTTATAGATTTTGATGTCATCGATGGCGCAATAGTACGAACCAACAGTGACTACTAACACACTAATAATAAAAAGCATTATTTCTAAATTATTATTTAAAAACTCTTTTCAATTCAAAAATAATAAATATTACGTTGTGTATGCGTTGTATAAATAGGTAATTTTATTTAAACATGTTTTTTAATTCACATAAAAACATGAAGCAATTCTATCATTTCTATATTAGCACACAAATAATCCATTCAATCGGCGCTAGACTGACACGAATTTTAAAGTTCTAATAAAAAGAAAGTGAAATTGATTTTCTGTGCGTCAACTGACTGGAAGATATCACAGAGATTAGGTGTACGTAATAAAATTAAGCATAATAAGCAGAAAATAATTAACTTAAGCTGAAAACACTGTCCTCGTGGTCAGACATTGAGCAGAATTTGACTCATATATAATTAAAATAAACAACTCTTTCTGATTTAATATTTTATTTTCAAATTTAAGTTTTCTCAACAATCATTCATAAAATTAATAATCATAATACTTGTTAATACTTATTGAGACTCTAGTCGAGACAAATAATTTTGTTGAGTTTGTGCGCGATATCTGCGTACGCGTTAACCGCTAACACAACCTCACCGTCCACTTCATCCAAATAGACTTTAAACTCGAAATTGCTGTCATGAAGCTTATGATAGTCGTCCAGATCTCTCTTAAAAGTCTCAATGACAGTCTTATTTGTGGCAATATTTTCGCGTATTTTCGCAGTTAAGGCCTCGAGATCGACGACAGACATCGCTTGAGCAGATATAGACGCTTTGATTTCGGCCACACGTTCATTAATAAATGATTTCAATTGCGCTGAACTGAGAGTAGTGTTCTGCTGAGATATGGTTGTGGCCTCTGGTAACGGTACATCAGTTGTTGATTGACCATCTATTCCTTAAATTATTTATTTTGTTATTATCCTATAAAGACTAAACTTGTAATTTTGATCAATTAGTCTTACCGACAATAAATAACATATAGCACATAATTACAATAATACTGAATTTCATGATAGAACTCATTTTAATTGATAGTGTTATAAAAAAAGTTTTAAGAAACTAAAATTTAACTTAACCTTTAGTAAAAGGTTTTTTTTTTGTGGTGAAATTATTATTAGTTGCTAACGGGTTAAACTATGGTTTTTATAGTAAGAGATAAGTTATATTATCAATAATTCACAGCATATTATTTCGAATCTCAATAGAAATCTAAATGACACCATTAACTATGCATTATGAATATTCATTATATTGGATATTTAGAATGTTTTCAAAAACACATTTTGTATTTCACACACCACTACTGCCTTTACAATTAGTAATGAATTTTGTAATCGCCTTTATTTAAATAAAATATGACTTTTTTTTAAACTAAATGAACTTTTCTTTCTATTTTCGGGACATTTCTTTCTATTTCAAATAATTTTCTTAATTAAATTTATCAAGATTTTAATTCGAGAAATACTCATATTTAATTCAGACGTGCTATTGAATTGAATTTTTCGAGACTGTGATGCAATCTTTGTCGGCTTTTATTAGGCGCCACTCGAAAGAGTGTAACAATTTGTTATACTGCGCCTCATAAAGGCCGATAAAGATTGCATCACAGTCTCGAAAAATTCAATTCAATATCACGTCTGATTTAATTAGTAATTAATAATTACGTATTAAATTGATGTTTTCTCTCGCGTTTATGCAGTAAAAAATTTAGTCATTAATAATACTGGTTTATGCAGTAAATTATAATTTTTATGTCCTTTATGTGGGAGTTTTATAAGAATACTGCGAGAGCTGTGAGCGGATGCGGATTGTGTCGGATAGACAAGTATTTTTTTGCGGATCGGATGCGCATGGGTTTAAAATTAATTAAGTAATTTTTACTTCGCTTTTATAAGAAATGTGAGCATATTTTATTTAAATTAATAAAAACAATTTCTGAAACTCATGCATACTTAGATATTTTTAGAATATTAGGTTAAAAGCAAGGAGTTAAAAAATTCTTTGATAAAAATAGTGAAAATTCTTTGAAAAATATTTGACTATTTTCCAAGTATTCTTTGAACAAATATACCAAATTCTTTGAGGTTTCTTTGACTAAAAATTACTTTTTTAGTTGAATATCGTTATAAAATAGTGTATTTTTAATAAATTAGTCATTGAAATGATACAATTATGAATAGATTGTACATTTAGTCTTATTTATTTAGTAGATTTTTAAAAAATAACGAAATTATAATAAAAATATTTGGCTTTTTAAAAAATTCTTTGAATAAATGAAAATTTCTTTGATGTTTGAAAAAATTCGCCGGTTTTTTTTAAAGAATTATTCTTTGAGAATAATAAAATTCTTTGACACTCTTTGATCAAAGAATATTTTACTCCTTGACAAAAATTTTATAAATAAATATTAATAAATTTTATATCGAATTACTCAAATATAATTTACAGTCAGTTTTATAAATTTTATAAAAGTGTGGATATAAACAAAATTATTACCGCGGATGCGGATAAGCTTTAAAATTTTGCGGATGAGTGCGGGTCGGATAGCAACGTATTAAATTTTTTCGGATGGATCTGTATAGCATTTTTCTTATCCACTCCCAGCTCTTCGGCGATAGATTTTTTAAACAGAAAACCTCTTTCAGTAAAATTAAATCCAGTAGTATTTTGAATTTCAATGTTACCATTTACTGATTGATTATCTAAATTTTTTTTCTTTACTGATAATTAATTTTCTAAAATTTATGACGAGCTCAATTTATTAAATAAAAATTCAATAAAAATAAGATACATGTCCTATTATTAACAATAATATTTTAATTTTGTTAAGATTTACTTAACACATTTTTCCAGATAAATCACAAGTCGATGCAAATTATGTTATTGAGTTTGTGCAATATATCTGCGTACGCTATATTTGCCGAAGCGATTTCTCTGTCCACTTCATCCATGTAGACTTTCATCTCAAAACTCGTATCAAATGATTGATGAAAGTCTGTCATCTCCTTTTTAAAATTGTCCAGCAAATTATTACTTGCTTTAAGGCTGTCTTTTATTCGCAATGAAACCGTTTCGAGTTCGACCACAGCTGACGCCTGAGTAGAAATGTCTGCTTTGATTTGTGTGACTCGTTTGTCCAGTTCTGTTTTCAACGTTTCAGATGTTTTCATAGTAGTTGTCGCTATTGTTGTTGGATTTTTTGTCGATGTAGTGGGTTCTGTAACTCTATACAGAGAAGGTTCACCAATTATGGCGAATAGAGTCGGTTCTGCAACTGATTGCGGTGTTGGCGCATCAATTATGGTCACAATAGTTGGTTCTGTCACGGTATACAGAGTTGGTTCATCAGGTTGTGTGGTCATTATAGTAGGTTCTGCAACTGTCATCGTTACATCCTGACCAACAATGCCTTTTAAAAAGTTAAATTAATTTATAATTATATGCAATGAAGTAAATTTATATATATTCGAACTTAGAATATTTTTTAAGAAAAGAAAAATAATTTTATTAATTTCAAATTTCTGAAATATTTTTCTTAATAATGTCCACAATTTAAATTCATAATTTACCGAAATGGTATGAAATTTAAAATAATAAAATTGAATAATTAAATTTGTTCTACTATTAAGTTACTTACAAAAAATGTTAATTATAACCAGTACCAGTGTAATGATATGTTTCATTTTTAATTTTATTTCGTCAAACTTCTGATATATAATTTTTGGCAAAATATTATAAATTTCAATTATTGCAAATTAATTGGAGAATAAATGAGGAAAGTCTTTATTAATTGTGTCTTACATATGGTAAGAAAGTGATATAAAATAAATGAAAAAATATGATATTATATATTTTTCGATGATTGAAGTAAATATTTTGATCACAAGGAATTTTTGAGAACTGATAGTATTATTATATATTAACGTGCTTTAAGTCTCGATTATCGATACTTCAAAATAAGACCTAAAGCTTATTTCTAAAACCATTGTTCGATGTAACGGTATATTTTCATAACAGTAATATTTTTGATAAACTGCAGATAAAATATGAAGTGCTTGCTTATTAATTTTGAAGTTGTTTTGATTTCAAACACAAAATAATACTTACAATAAACCAGGAAAGGTATTGAACTATTTTAGCAGATTAGCCATATATATAATTATAATTTTTAATATCATGGGATACCTTATTGTTAATAAATTTAAATTGGATTTTAAATTGAAACAATTCACGACACATTCATAGAGAGCTCACTTAACAAGTATTGTTAGGATTATATCAAAAGCGTTTTAATAATTGTTACTTTAGAGCATTGTTACTCATAGTAAATTTATAACATGATAACTAATCAGACTATTAAGTTGTCTCATGTAAGTCACAAAGTATTAAGATATAGCTTGTAAGTGGCAGACTTCTTGGACCTAAGAGGACTGCGAACAGACGGACGGACGGACAGACAGACGGACGGGCAGACAGACAGACGGACGGACGGACAGACGGACGGACAGACATTGTCAAATCCATAAGCTCTCTTTCATCTATATAAAGTGAGCTAAAAATAAATTATATAAAGAGTTATTAGCGTTTCTTAATTACTGTCGAATTGAGAACACAATGAAATTTAGTATTAGTTGAATAAATATTATTATATAAATAAACACTTAAGTTACTTTTGGTTAAGTCAGATAAAACTACTATAAGAAAAAACATAATATGTAGATAATTTAATTAATTATAAAACAAACATTAAATTTTAGATGCTTTTAAAGTTATTAAATAAAATCTTTTCATTCAGTATTTCTTGCATATGTATTTTGTTAAATATAAATTTATTATACTTATATTGAAAAGTGATAACTGAGAAATCTGTAAATTTTAGATGCTATTATTTCGTTTTTAACTTAATTTTATTTAATTAAAGTTAAGATTATTATTTTTATAAACTTATTTTAAACCACGTTTGTCACCTGACCGATTTTTGTTCGGAAAATCAGGTTTTTATTAAAAAAATTATGGTGTACGGTTTCATTCAATAATCGGATATTATTTTGTCCGGTTTTTGACATTTTTTTATAATATATAATGTTTAAATTTAGGCAGAAATAATTTTATGGAAAAATTTGTTGAGTTACTTTTCCAATAGTTCAAAATAGTATTGATAAAATTTTATTCTATGCCGATTATTAATATTATTTGACAAAATATTAAAATATAAATTATAATTAATGATATGAAAAATTTTTTTTCAAAATTATAAATATATAAAAAATAACCTTTTTCCGATTTTGTTCGGTTTTATGACATTTGTGGTGTCAACCGTATTATAAACCGATGTATTACTGTTGTTATAAGGCAATGCTTGTGTTGAAGTATAGAATTTATCTTTTTAGATAATAAATCGCGTAAATTCATTACATTTTTTTTCTCGCAATTATTAGTAATATATATATATATATATATGTGTATAAGTTGCTGTTATTAGTAACAACACTAAAGTACATCAAAGAATTCAAAATGAAATATTTTTTCTTTTTTCCTCTAACACTTTTCGTTTTAAGAATTTTATTTACACCAATATCATGCGAATTTGAAATATTGAAAAATAATTTGCCTGAAGACGCAAAAATCCTAGCGCTTGGTATCGCTGAGGAAGAGATAATACGTAAACATAATGACAGTGTTATTTCACAGCGTATTTCAACTGATTTCAATGATTTTTTTTGGTGGAAACTGGAAATATGTGGTCTGAAAAAAGCAGTAGTAGAAGACGTTCAGTAAGACGTTCAGTAAGACGTTCAGTAAGCCGTAGTGCTCTGGCCACCTCGACTAATACAGGAGGTCATGGCTATACTGACTAACTGAAGGTAACTGACCGTACGTGGTATGAACACGAATAAGTATTGCAGTAAATAGATTACGTTAATATAATAGTGAGATTATAAAATACTGTGAATGCTTATATATACTTGAAAAGCAATGATTAATTAGTATTAGTAATAGTATAGTAATGAATAGTAACTGAAAGTACAATTAGTAATGACTAATATGGCGATGTGACTAGTAGGTTACATACACTACTGATATATATGTTGATGAGGTTTTGCAACAATTTAACCCACCCTAACCCCATATGGGGCGCCTACCACCTAGAGACCACCCTACTTTCACTCCCTCTCTTTGACCTGAGTTCAATGATATACATATTGATGGGGTTTACCAAAAAAGTTCCCATTCCAACCCCCAAAGGGTGTGTCACCGTATCAGGACCCCCTATTTACACTCTCCTATTTGACCTGAGTTCAATGTTATATGTGTGGTGGTGGTGACCTCAGGTGCGGAGCATATAAGGTATGGACATACAAATTTGGGTTTTACTATATATTATTGCATTCTTTTCTTTATTTTACTAATTAATGTTAAGTTATCTAATTATTGAAATGCAAATGTTTAGATAATTTCAAATTAGTTTTGATCCCATTTCTAATAATAATTCCTTTTTTTCACAACAGACCTTCATTTTGCTTCACAAACAACAACCATGTGTTTGTACTTATGATTTAAAATGAAAAAAGATCTATTTCTGCTTATTTAACGCATTTAATTTCGATTGAAAATCTAATAAGATTTACTTAATAATAACAATACATAAAACTTATAACTCTAAAAAATTTAACAATAAATTTGGTGTTTGATGTGGAAAAATGGAACCATATGAAAATTTAATTTAAAGTTATAATTTTTTTCAAATTATTATTTATCTTATTCTGATTAAATCGCAAATGTTTAAAACCAGATAAAACTAGTTTTGATGTGAAGTTTATTTAGTTTTAGCACACGACACTAACTTTAGTTATTTTGCAACAAACATGTGTTATATATTTGCATTATTTTTATTAAATTGAAAACAACATCATTCTAGTTGTGTCAAAATAAAAACTAAAAAAACATGCGTCTTATGAGAATTTTACTGCACGAAAAAAATAGTTATTCTGTATATCAATTGCTCTTACTCTTTCACACACACACACACACACATTCTATTTCTCGCATTCTCTCTCAGTCTCCCTCTCTCTCTTAGTCTCTTTCTCAGTCTCAAATACAGTCTCAATTAGTCTCTAATTCTCTTCAAACTCTGTTTCACGCTCTCTCTCTCTCTCTTAAAAAATATCAAAATTAAAATAAAAAATTTTCGAAAAATCAAAATAGAAAACTTTAAAAAGAACAACACTAGTAAAAAGCAGAAAAATCAGCTTAACTCACAAAGATTTAATACCAGCTCAGCTTATCTTTCAGCTCAAGCTTTGATATCGAGCTTCAATTAAAAAATAAAATTTAGAGTAATTATAAATTAAAGAATAAAGAGATTATCTGATTCTTCGATAGCTATAGTTTAGAGTGTTTAAGCTGTTCTTTAATAATATAAACCAATAATGCTTTTCAAATTCTAAATTTTTAGCTACAATATTTAAACCATATGAGCTCAGCTCAGTTCCAAATAATTCAAATTATCTCAATGGCAAACGAACTGAATTTAAAATCAGCTCAGCTCTTAATAGACTTTTTTTTGTTACTATTTTATAGTTTTTAGCGATTTACTTGATATAACAATTGGTGAAAAGAGTAATTCTATGTGTTGAACAAAATTGAATGAAAAGTCAAAAAAGGTTTTTGCTCATTAAGATTTGAAAAAAATTTTAAATCTATTTCTAAAATGTGTAAACTTTAAAACACAAATAAATAGAATGTGTAAATTAAATTGAGTTTATCAAATAATTTTTAATAAAAAGTCGTAAAAATTTTACGGATTATTTACTTATTTTAATGAGTATTATATCTGATAATATTTAATAATATAGTTCAATGTAAATTAATGATAAATAGATAATTAAATAGTTAAATAAAGATATAAGTTATTTAATTTTACGAAATTATAGGAAAACCTTATACTAAAATTTGGTTAAAATGTAAACATAAAATACAAAAAATTAAATATCGCTGCTTAAACAACACACGACCAATCAATTATTTAATTAGCAGCAGAAAACGGAAAAATTAATATTTACTTTAACTAATTAAAGTGTTATTATTAAACTCAACAAGTAATCAAATTTGACAACAATAATGATAACAAAAAATGAAACTAAATAACAATATTAGTAAATGTTCGCACACACGACACACGCAAACTTAATAGCCTGAAGGCATTTAAATTCAAATTCTTTACAATCAATAAGGTTTGCTTTAGTATTGTTTTCTTATTTTGTAATTTTTTCGCAAGTAAACACATTTCAATAATTATCAAAAAATAAAAATTAAACGCAATTGATTGCGTTGTGTGCAGCAAAGCGTTTTGCATAAAGCAATTGTGATCGTAATTTATTCGCAATAATTTACACTGAAAATTCAATGATCGGTGTAATTAAAATTAATGGCAGAGTTTGAAACGGGTATATAAAAGCTGAAATCTTTCATGGTTTTATCTCAAATCATATTTTGGTTTTCTATTTAACCAAATAAATATCTAAAGTAATAAAACTGTTTTTTGAAGTATAAATACTGCAATTTACTAAATGTTTAAAGTAATGTTTCAACAGTTGTATGAAAAAAGTTTTATTATTTTACGCTTTATTTTACTCATTTATTTCAGATAATAATCGCAAGCATTCTAATCGTGAGCTGCAATGCCGGTGGTTATGGCGGAGGCGGCGGTCACGGAGCGATCAACGCTGCGGTGAAGTCACGGCACTCCGTTCACGTGGTTAACGGTGGCGGACACTCCGCTCCCATACATCCCGCAAATGTTGTGGTCGGTCCCGAGAATGTACCGCTCAATTTGCACTTCGAATCGGCTTCCGGACGACTGAAGGTAACCCAGAGTCATATCGGCGGTCGCGGCGGCAGTGAACAAACCTCTTCAGTGGACGCTCCGTGGAATCTGCGACACGACGTGCAGAGACCAGTGTATCAAGAAGTGAACGAAGTGGTGCAGCCCTTCAGACGCATAACTCAAGAAGTGAGACCAGTTCAGGAACAGGTCGAGCAAATAATCTCTGGTGGAGGAGGAAGAGGAGGAGGAGGTGGTGGTGGAGCTGGTTTTGGAGGTGGATTCGGAGGTGGTTTCGGAGGTGGATTTGGAGGTGGTTTCGGAGGTGGATTTGGAGGTGGTTTCGGTGGCGGAAAGGGTGGTGGCGGACACAGTGGATGGCATTGAATCTAAACCTATTCACGTCTTGTGGAAAATATAGATATTTGTAGCAAACTTTATTTCGTCTTTTAAAAAATACTCAATTTTTATAATTTTTATTTAATTATTTATTTACTCCACTTAAACAATCTGTACTGCAAACATTTATGTCAAATAAATAAAAGTCTTAAATAAATACAATTTTATTAATTGTTCTTTAATCTCACCATTTAAATAAATTGGTTTTACATTCAAGATAACATATATTTTGCATAAAATTTAAATATTTAAAAATATTTTTAATATTAGTTTCATCTTATGATATAAAATATTCTTAATACATTTAAATTATTTAGTAAAATCTATATTCAATACTTTGATAGATATCACTGTAAAAATTATCGCAAGAAATTAAGTATAATTTTCGTTAATTTTATTTTTTTGCTGACACACTATTTATCCGAGAATTAAAATTTCTTCTATGTTAACTGTACAGTGAACCTAAACACTAGAAACTTTGATAATAATGATTGAAACTTATGAGAGTTATTAGAAATTAATTAAAAACTGTGTGATTAATAATTAAAATCGTTATTCCACATTCATTTCTTTCTAGTATATAACAGAAATTTCTGTAGTAGTATTCAAAATATAATATTTCTTTTTTCTTAATATAATGTAACAAATAAATCAAAGCATCTGAGATTCTTCAATTTAATGGTGAGAAGCCTAAGTTTATTAGCAAAGTTAGTTATTTAAATGTTTAGACTTTAATTTCATTGTATATTTCTTTATGTAGACCTCTATTTAACTTTTTTGATAATAGATTAGCAAATGATTGACACTTTGGAAAATGATTATTGATTTCATTAAAAATCCATGTTTAATATTTTTCGAAAACATTATTCCAAATTATTATTATTACAAATTTAATTTCTTTCTAATAAATATCAGAAATTCGTGCAGTAGTGAACATAAAATATATATAGTGTTTTAATGTAATGAAACAAACAAATTATAGCATTAAAAATATTGGTTAAAATTAAATTCAAAAATAATAATGAAACGAAAATAATTTGTTTGATTAAATGAGTGAAAGAGTGTATGAATCGAAACGCCGAACCAAATGCCATACAACCCTCCGATATAACTGAACAAACTCTCGAACGTAATTCGAGCCGTTTTTTGCATCGTTAATATTGGCCGGCGATCATCAATGTATAAATTAAATGATGCATTTAACTCATTGCGGTTGTCATATCTATCATTAGTATAGTAGTAGATATCTTCCTTACAATCTATTGGAGAAAATTGTTTACAATCTTTATAATAATTATTTTACATTTCTAAACAAATACTATTAGTTGTTGGATCACAAAATTCAGAACTAGTCATGTGATCCTCAGTTTCGATAATAATTGCAGAGATATTCCACACTTGACAGCCATTTAATTGTTCGCAGCGTTTTATTATACAGTTTCTAATAGCTTTAACTGTATTGTATAGAATTTTTTTAAAATAAATAATTTTATAACTACTTTAAACTGTTTGGCTGAAATATAGAAAACCATTATTTAATTACTTTAAATAACTCTTTTATCGCACACACTGTAATGTTCAATTCTTTTGCAAAGTTTTATGAAAACTCATTTGCTTAACGCAAAAAGGTATTAACTAGTGTGAAGTTTACTGTTTTTATTATTTTTTAAAATTTGTTGTTTTATTTAGTAATATAAATTTTAAAACGAATTTCGTGTTATTTGGTTAATAAAAATTTTAAAAACTAGTTTTATTTGTTGAAACATAAATTGATCAAAAATAATACATTTTTTTATTCGTCCATTTTTGTAGAACAATGATTTATCAACATTTAAGTCTATAGTTTGCAACACATTTTCATTAAAGCAATCAAATGACTATATTATTTTCAAAACTATTTTTTTTATATTTTATATTCAAAAGTAAATACAAATTACACTAATTTACATTAAAAATTTAACTTATTAAATGTATTAATTTAGTTTTATTCATTAAACAAAATCTGATAAAAATTAAGATTGTTGTGATTTATTTCGTTTAATTTGTTTTAACAATAAACTTCACGCACTAGTATTAACATATACATGCTTAACATTAGCTTACATTATTATTTAGTTAAATGCGCTTAAACCGTTTAAACTTAGCTAGTATTATTTTTAGGCTAAATATATAGTGTTTTTGTTATTTAAAAAAATTATATATTAATAAAAAATACAATGCAATACTAAATATTCTTTTATTTCAGAGGAGAAAAGTTTTTCAAATATTACATTTTGTGTAATTTTTTCTTATTACAAATTATTACTTTTAAATCCATAAAATAATTTTGATTCAAAAAAAGTTTATAGGAATTTTAAAATTAAATCTAAAAATTTAACAAATAGTCAACAGAGTCACCGGAATAGTAATGTTAATATTTCCTGATATTTGTGTTGGCTTTACGGTATTATTAATTCCCGGTGTAAACTCAAGCGAAGAAGTAATGGCTATAACATTAAGACCTATAAGGCCCGCTCCAACACCTGTTAGTTCAGAAATGCCTTCCGCTGTGGCGCAGTCGTGAAGAGAAAGCGACCGATAAGCGATCGCAAAGAAGACGGATTGTCCATTATATGGACCACTGGTTATAAGGCCGTTATAAAAAATATCGATAATTTGCGCTAAAAAAATTAGATAGGAACTATAAATTCGTGTTATTGATAATTATGAAAAACTGTTAGCATACACTCTAATCTTATGAGTTCAAAATCGTATGTTAGGCTCGAGCTTCGTGAATCACTCCACATAATAGTGATGGTCACATCATCCGCCGAAATCCCCAAATCGGTGCAACTAATATTGGAGCTGACAGTTCCCGTTAGTGTTGTTGATCCATATGAAGGACATGGGGGATCTCCAAAGATTACACTTGCAAACGCTTGAAATTAAAAAAGAATGAAATTAAAAGGCTATGATTAAAGGTTCGTGTTGTAAAAAATGGTTTCTCAATCAACATCTCAAAGCACTCAACCTTTTAAGCTAATAACTTCATACCGATTCTAATTCCTTTTAAACTTTTAGGGCGACTCAACATTTATCAATTCAAAATAAAAACAATAAAAATCCAATACAATGAAACTAAACATATTTCCAATTATTTTTTTCTGTTTAAAAATTATTATTCATTAATAAAATTTTCTAATGGAGAAAAATAACTACTGAATTGAGAGCCTTGTATTAATTTGACTTAGGCTTTTCACTAAACTAAGATATATAATATGCGGTTCTTTGAGTGATGTTAAAATTACTAAAAACAAGTTTCAGTGAATTCTAACCACTGTCATAAGTCAAACCAAAACACAAGTAACTAATTTATTTAAGTATACTGTATTTAAGTTATAGTGAGTTTATTTGAATACTTAAAAACACACTAACTTTTTCTTTCAATAATTATTAAATAAGAGAATGCAGAAACTTAACATACCTATAGCGTAGATATAGAGCACAAAAAGTCCGACACAAACCATTACCTCTCTAAAATTGTCAAAATTAATTTAAATTATTTGAGAAATCGACAAATAAATTTAATAATATATGATAACATATAGCTTACATTATTATTACTATTATTTAGTAAAATACAATTTAATAGTCGAAATCAATAACGTTTAACTATTGTTGATAACAATTAAATTGTTTTGTGTTTAATTTCTAGTGTGAAGTCAAATTTATACCCAAATTTATTTTTTCAAATTATGCTAAAACATCTTTATTGTAATTGACAGTTAAATGTTTTGAAACATTATTAAAAAAGTGATCATTTTAGAAAAAAATTCACATTAATAATGTACACCAGATGTATAATCGTAAAAAATAATTTAGCTCAAAATTTAGTGTCGATTTGTAAGAATGCCTTTTTGTTTCATGTTAGACAAGTATTTTAATCACAAATTATATTCTCAATTTGACAACAACATAATAGTATGGTTTAGTTCAATAATATCTTAAAATTAACTAGAGTTAAAGCCCGCCTTATAGGCGGACGAGAAAAAGTATTCACTTAATTTTTGTCTTTTGGAATATTCTACCCTACCCTACCCTACCCTACCCTACCCTACCCTACCCTACCCTACCCTACTCTACCCTACCCTACCCACCCTACCTTTTCTGTAG
>JAQIVF010001275.1:0-14884 GCA_034698365.1 Steganacarus magnus
TTATGTTATTTTCAAAAAGAGAAGAGAACTTTTGCAAAAAATTAAAATCACTGCGAAGATTAATCAAGTTTTATCGAATTTTTGGATTTTCGTTCTATGGTTATGACAGAGAACAAGGAAAAAACGCGTTTTGTTACTGTGATTATATATTATTAATCTATAATATTATATTGTTAATATTTTTTGCTTTCATTAACATATTATTTCATTATATAAATAATTATCAAACAAAATTTGAAATAAGTAGTAAGCAAGTGATGCGTCTGTTATATATTATCGGCACTTTAGTTAGCAGTTTCGATATCATTTTTGGATATTTGTTAGCACTAAAAGGCAAACACTTTGCTATTATATTCTCTATGCTATACGATGTGAAGATGGCTGTAGTTAACAAAATATTCATATGTTATGGGATTACTATTGTTATCACTTGGGGTTCATTCATCTATCTCTATGAAACTCAATCTTTAAATTTTTCACTCGTAAGGAATATAGTACTCTTATATGCTATTGGATCAGTTGGAACTACGTTTTACGTGATCGGAGTTTTATTTTTGCCAATTATTTACTATTTTTCAGTTCGTTTCATAACCGAACAAATTGCGAGATTAGACGTTATTTGCGGTAATTATAGAGAAACTTAATTAGTATAAAATGAAATAATTTAACTATAAAAGTTCCATTATTCAATATTTAAATTTTAGTAAAAGATAGAAATTACAACTTTTTACTATTGGAAAGTAAACTGAGAATTATTAGCAGTAAATTGCGCGAAATCGAGTCTCTATTATCACCACATATATTGGCCTCAATTCTCACAAATTCGCTTTTTATAATGTTTAGTATCTGTTTTCTAACCACAGAGAGAAGCATATTCTCTAACGGATACGTTCTGCTAACAACAGTGCACTCTCTTTATCACGGTTGCACTAAACTAGTGATTTATTGCTATTATGGCGAACGAGTGGAAATCACATTCAATGCATTGATCAAAAAATTGAAAAATAGTGTTTTGCCGAACACTCAAATTATTGATATTAACGAATGGAATAAATTGAATCAAGTTTTCAATATGAAGCGAGAATTTAGTTTTTCGGTCTATAATTTATTTCGTTTGAGGACAAAGACTTTATTAGGAATCGGAGCGTTTATTCTTCAGTATTCGGTTATTTTAATACAAACCAACAATTAATGTCAACAATAACACAACATTCTCGTCACTTTCTACACTTTTTTAGTTAGTTTTTCTGAAATATTCTTTACTAGTGCTGGAATTTCTTTTTCAAAATAAATATAACTTTAAACATTTCAGAATTTAAAATTTCAGGTTAAATAATGTTTCGTATTTAATAATTTAAATAGTATTAAAAGTAAATAAAAATTAAGTGTCGTTACGTTGTAAATGTTTAAGCAGTGCTAAAAGTAGTAATGAGCAGTAAAATAATAGGAAAATGGATAAATTTTTTTTGCAAAAACTGTATTTTCCATAAGTTCATTGAACATAGCATTAGATTGTTTGGTGTGTCACAACTGTCTTGCGCGTGTGTTACAAACAATTACTACGCGTGCAAAGCCTGTACAACACGTTTCGAGATTTAATACCTTTCTGTTGGTCGATGCAAATCATACATTAATCAATATATACATTTGTTAGTTCAAAATTAAATCATTAGAAATAATAATCATTTTAGCTTTTAATCTGGTTAAGATTAAACTTTGTTTATTTATGCTTATCTAAAGATTTACTTTGAAAAAATTTAAAGTACTTAAAGTTATTTCCAAATGAAAAATCCACTTAACTATTACCTAATTTTCAAGGATTAAGAGAAGTGTCGGGATGAAGAGGCATCAATTTTCAGAAAGCTCTGGATTCGATGTCTTCCGTGTATTTCGCACCGCCTAAAAAGATTTTAGCAGAAATGTTTTAAAAAATCATCTGCAGCTTCAACACCAACACCAACAAAACCTAAGATGTTAACCACGTTATCGAGCAACCTCGCTTTTACGCAAGATGGTTTTATAAAGTTCCATCACCTATAATTTTTAGCACCTATAAGTTCGCCTCAATCACCGCCTCGTGCCCGCATCGTTCTCTGTCTCCAGTAAAGTTAACCCCTGGATTCGGTTTTCTCAAGGCCTTTGGAGCCCAAGAGGAAACTCGGAAAGAGAAAAGAAGGAAGCGACCACAAGGAAAATTAGTCGATTTAAGGGTGAAAGTCCACCAGAAAGTGAAAAAGAAGGTTTACCTAACGAGAGAGAATTCGGTAATAGATAAAAATATTGCCGATTCACACGCCCCTAAAATCGAAACGTTCACTTTGTGTGAGTCAAGCGTTCTGTTGTTGACTTTCGGAAATAATTCGAAAGGCTCTTAGAGAAGAGTAGTGGAGAAATTTGACAATCGCTTTGAAAATAAAAAGTGTAAGTGCCGTCCTTTTGCTTGTAAGTGTGACAGTAAGTGAGTTTATTTGTCTGTGTGATTGGTTTTCTTTCATTGTGTCATTGTGACAGTTTATTAAAAGTAAAATAGTTATAAAAAACCCAAAAAAAATTAAAGAATGACAAAACAAGACTCGCTTCTTTAGGGTTGGTCTTTCGGTACTTAAATGTTGTCCGGAACTCATGAGCTAAAATAATAGTGAAACATAGTTAATAAACAAAGTTTTAAATTAAAGAAACAATGTCTTTATTTAATTCGACAAAATTTTCATAGATTTCTGAATTCAATGTCATAATTGTATTTATAATTTTTTAAGTTTCAGGCTCTTTCTAAAATACGATATTCATTATATTCTGAAAACATAATTAAGCATAATTTTCGAACCTTTTGTCTAACTCAACTCTAAAAGTTTATCCAGCTTTTTAAACTGTTTTTCAACAATTTTTAAATTTATTATTTGCATGTCTTTAAAATCAAGTAAAAATTAGTGACGTATTTAACAAAATTTGCTTGTAATTTAGAGGGAATATATAGACTGGCATGGTTTGACGCTTTACTCTTCTTTAAGTGTGACCACACATTTTCGATATGATTTGTGGTCAATACCTCGGCGCAAACATATTGGTTATCTCATGAAAATTCACCAACATTGTGGGTAACATATGAGCATTAAAATATCCAAATCAGTCTGTAACTGTTGGACCGGAAATGTTGAGTTGTGTCGTATCACTTGACTCCGTGTCAAGTGTTCGGTGAAGTAGAACATTAAAAGTAGTGTCGTATCCCATTCGAGTTGCGCGTTTTCGAAAAATGTATTTCGTATCGGATTGACTTTTGGGCAAAGCTTCGAACGGCATCTATATGTCCACTCTAAATAAAATTTAAAAGATTAAAATATATAATTTAGAAAAATAAATTAATTCAAAAACTTGCTTATTTTCATTGAGGGATTATTTTCCGCTCTCATTGAAACGACATTACATGCCAGAAACATAATATTTAGATTATCTAATCCATTTTATTCTGGTATGATATGCGCAAAAATGAGTAATAATCGTGCTGAATTGTTTAAATCTTCATTTTTAAAATTTTGAAGATGAAAGTTAAATTTTATTTTAACTTATTAAATCTCACAACCATTTTAAAACATGCACTAAAACAAATGCATAAACACACATTTGTAACACTACTAAGTGTTTCAAAAAAAATTTGAAAATATTTTTTGAAAGGGGTTTTCGGGTTGAAGGAGGAGTGGGTCAAAATTGAGGTTACCATCGAACTCAGCACCCTAAAATTAGCTTAAAATATATATTCAATTATTGGAACCGAATTTCTTTATCTCCACCATAGTTTATATAGCTTCATTAAAGCCTATGGCCAATGTTCCCACTCCTCTTTTATCTTTTTTCTTTATCGAAAATTTATAGTATCTATATCAAGTGCTTTATAAACCTCGGTGTGCAATAAAGTAAATCTAGTTTCTGATTCGAAAAGTTCGATAGCTATAAAATAATAGCTATGAGATCTCCATCCTTCGAAGTTATAACAACTTTTAGACGCAAGTGTCCTATCAGCGCAAAAATTTATTGCCAAGTCTCGTGGATATTGAACTCTCCTGTACCATCCTCTGTCCTTTCCTAATTTTTCGAAATATATATCTACACACTATGTATATCAGGTTGTCCATTAGTTGAATCAAAAGGCTTGTAATCATTTGTATCTACCAGAATATACTTAATTTTGATTTCTATGTGACCTTAATTTGTGTCAGCCTAACTGTAATAGACCATATCTAACGTAAATTGTTTTTTCGATAGATTTCACAATTTCATTTCGCATCTTTAAATAAACACAAAGATGAAATTTTAAGAAAACAATGCCTGATTGCAACCGAAAGTAGTTTATTTAAAAACAAATTTTATTTACTTATTAATATTGCTTTTCTTAGGAAAATACATATAGTGTAACATCAACAGCTCCATGTTTAAAACAATTATAATCTCTCTTATAATTAGAATCTTCAGAACTTATACTGTATAATTTAAGCATTGTTGACGCTACGCACTTTAAAACTATATAATCACAATTCTTATTCTTAGTTCTATTGGACCATATGGCACCTGTTTTTCTAATAAGACATTTGATCTCCTGCATTTTACGTACAGTTTATTAATAACTCCTTCAAGAAAAGATGAATGATATAGGGAAAATTTAGTTTTATACTTAACTTAAAAAGAACAATTAAACTCGCTTGCAATATCATTACTAAAATTGACGAAATTATAAATATTTTCTTCAAAACCAAAAAAGTTAAATCTTGAAAAAAGGAGTCGCTAGGCATTCTATGATCTGATACTGAGTGTGTATCAGTGCGTAGTAGTGCGTCTGGGTGTGAAAAATAAAGCCGCTGATGTGTTTTCAAGTAATCCAGTTGTGGCTTTTATTGCCTTAATAGACAATGAAGCAATCGTTTCTAAGCAATACTAAATAGTCTATTATGGTCTCCGAAAGTTGAGATTATCGAAAGGTCTTGCAGTAGTTCGCTATCGTGGTGTCAAACAACCGAACTACCTGTTGTTCCTTCTTCGCTAGTGGATTAGATATTACATGAGAAACACGAAGATAAAAATCATCCTGGAAGCAAAACTTCTTTGTTCAAGCGTTGACTATTGTCGTCTCTGCTATTAACGATCAGCCACATGACATAACTGGGTTCGCTCCTCGTTTTGTTCACTTCGTACTTTCATTAAAAGGCGACGAAAAATCAGTCACCACTATTGAAGAGGCTAGATGTGTAACAACCGAACGTTCTAGACGTGCTCAGGACGAGAAAAAATTTAGAAAGAAAAACATGTCGAGCAATTTTGCTGTTGACGATTACGTACAATACCGAATACCGCATAATCATCCTTGACTTGACATAGTATCCCTATAGTGTCTTCGTGAGAAGAAACGTTTATAATTGAGCAAATCGTCGAATATGTTGTTATAAAATCGTTAAGATCGCATAGTTCAGCCTTGTTTCCGTATTTCCGACGCGCTGACTCTTCTGTTTCGAGTATCTTCGTTAACTTCGTAAAACAGCAGAAAATAACGTTAATATTAGCGAAAGTGAACCACTAGTGAATCTAATAACGTTTGAACAAAACTTCTCTTTTTGTGTACGCAATTGCTAAACGACCCCTTACGTACAATAATCGCTGACGACCACATCGCAAATTTAGAATACTGGACGTCTCCACAGTACATAAACTATTCTAAACATACACTCTCTCAATAAAAGACGAAAAGCAAATTTTTCTTTTTTTTATTGAGATGAGACGTCTATAGTGGCGACAGTTATATAGAAATTTACACTACATATTGATACAGCAATTAATGACTATTTTTTTCGTACTTTTTATAGTGTTTTATGAGTCATTAATTGCTGTATCAATATGTAGTGCAAATCAAAACAATCTCTATATAACTGTCGCCAACTATTATATCTGATCTGAATAAAAAAAAAAGAAAAATTTGCTTTTCGTCTTTTATTGAACGAGTGTATGAATATAAGCCTCGCAGCGATTGGCGAACAAATCTGTTCATGATCACCTCAAATGAACAATCATTTCAAAAGAAATTATAGAAATGTTTATGATTCATCACAGCTTTTTTGATGCGAAGACAAAATTCAAATTTTCATTTTTTTTATTTAGACTCAGACATAATAGTTGGCGACAATTATAGAGAGATTGTTTTGAAAGAACAACATATTGATACAGCAATTAATGACCAATTAAACACTATAAAAAGTACGAAAAAGTAGTCATTAATTGCTGTATCAATATGTAGTGCGCATAAAACAATCTCTCTATTACTGTCGCCAACTATTATGTCTGAGTCTGAATAAAAAAATAAAAATTTGAATTTTATCTTCGCATCAAAAAAGCTGTATTTATGATTAATAAAATTTGAGTGATTTGAATCACTTATTTTAAATTGAAAATACATACAACGGTTCATTAGATTTGCTTTCAAATAAATATTCCATATTTTATAATAAATTTTTCATATTATAACATGTATTAAGCGTGTGTTTTTTATAAGAAATGTTTCATAATTGAATCCTCAATTATTAGTTTAACCTTTGATTCTTCCTCAACAATAAGTTAATTGTTGTAAATGACCAGTAATTTCTATTGTGATTTTTAACTTTAAAATGAGGTTTAAAACATCTCAATGTTTTGTGCGTAAGTATTAATTTTAAATTTTGAATGCTTTAGTTGTTAACAGTTTTGATAAATTTGTAAATTAGTGATTTAAGAGAAAATTAGAAATCAATTTACAAATCAAACTTTTATATTTTAACAATAAAGCTTAACGATGTGCTAAAATATAATAAAGTAAAAATTTAAATCAGTTTATAACTGCGAATAATTTATCATTTTTTATGAAACCAAAAATATAATTATTTTACTTATTAATTTATTTATAATAATTACTTTTATAAATAATAATTACTTAAACTGGTGGCAAAAATTTTCACTAATTCTTAGTATATTTTCTAATTCTTATTATTGAGAAATTTTCTAATATTTTTTATTCGAAATGTTTTCGAAAAGAAAAATAATCAAATTTTTGAACAATATATATACAAATTATAATTATTTATATAATAGCAAATATTAGTTACAATAAGCATTGTATTTGATAATTCGAATTCGATAGATTTATCAATATATATAATATTTTTGTATTTTTAATTTACTTTAAACACTTGTGAATGTAAGAGAAAAATTTTAAGAAATAGTATTATAAATGAATCGCGAGCAGTCATAAAAGTAAACATTTAGATATACTATAACTGCTCGCGATTCATGAAACGGTTACAATTAAATTTTTAAGATATAGTTTAACGATAATTGATTTTTATAATAATATTAAATCATCTGAAATAGTTTTATATCGGTTGAATAAACTGCAGTTATTGAGTACAAACTTGATTATCACGTAATAGATTTGAATCATATTGCATTGATTTTCTGATTATAATGGCCACCAAAATTATGATAACGAAAACCAGTATCGCTATTATTGTTATGAATATCGGTGAATAACATTCTGCACATATTGTTTCATCAACCAATGATATTAACCATTCAAAACCATTAGCGATAAAACCGCCATTTGGATCCGCATAGTAGAGCGACCAATGTTTAGCTAATTCATGTATCTTTCCTGTCTTATGGTTCCTACGATTGCGTCCGACATAAACAATAACTCCGCTTTCAATACCACCTTCAACAGCATTTGCAGGAATTTTATCGTAAGACTCGACCCATTTTAGTGAACATTTGTGAGGATTTGTTAGCACTTCGTACGATTTATTGAAGATTTTTACAAAATATTGAACATAAACTCCATTACTATCTTTCTCTAAATTTCCAGGAAGTAAATGATTTTTGACATAAGCTCGCGCCACGTAGTGTTTGCATGAAGATTGTACGGCATTGTCAGGTATAACACCATCGCTACTTTGCACCCAATTTAATGGACAAATTGCGTGTAAAGGAGTTATGATAGACAATGTGGATGTTATCAATAAAATATACAATTAACCGAATTTCATTTTCAATTCAGTTTACGCGTACTAATAATGAATATATTTATTTGCTTAAACTCTTACAGCGAAACTAATTAAAAAAAGACCACAGATTAAACAAAGTCTGATTATAATACTTTATTAAAATATCGAATATCGAATAATATTATGTAATGTGGCTTAAATTTATATGAAATGTGATTTACATTGGAATTTTTTTACATAAGTATGACTCAATTTCTTTAAATAAATTACGTGCGCCATAAAATAATACATAACTTAATTTATAACTACTAGTAATTTTTCAGTTACTTTTAATCAAAACTAATGTATTACACTTTTTTATTTTATTTATGTAATTATTACAAAACTTTTACAAATCATAAACCATGTAATTTGATGTAATTATATTTAATATATTTTTTAGATAAATTTTATTTAAACAGGTCTTTCAAAAGATAAATAAACGTAATTTTTAATTCATGACGAATAAACGGTAATTGATATTTAGAAATAGAATTAATTATGATTAAATTTAAATTTTATGCAAATATAATATTGAAACAGTCAAAGAAAATATAGCGAAAGAAAAATATAACTATTTACGTTCACAGTTTCTCGCGATTCAGTTACAATAAATTTATTTTTGAAAAAAATACTGTTTATCAAAAAATTTCTTTATAATACTATATCATCATAAAGAGTTTTAGTTCAGTTGAATATTTTGCATTTCTTGAGCACTAATCTGATTATTTCGCGAACTAAGCATCGATTTTCTGACTATAATTGCTACCAAAACTATAATTATGAACTCCAGTGTCGTCATCACGATTATATATACGGTGAAATGACATTCGGAACATTTAATCGCCTCAACCGATATTAACCATTCAAAGTATTTAGTGTCTAAGTACTATCATTTGTGTTGGCATTATAAAAACTCATTTGTTTTAATGCAATCTTTCCCGGAATATTCTTCTCAAAATCGCGTCCAACATAAGCAATGTCATCAGTCCAGTCAATTCCTCCCTCAACAGCATAAACAGGAATTCCAGTGCAAGACTCGACCCATTTTAGTATACATTTGTTCGGATTTGTTAGCGCTTCGTACAATTTATTGAATTTTATTCCGTGCAAGTGAACATAAACACCACTGCCTTTCTCTAAATTGCCAGGAATTAAGTGTCCATCGACTTTAGTTCGCGCCACATAGTGATTGCCATAAGAGTGAACAGTACTATTTGGGATAAAACCATCGCTTCTTCGCACCCATTCAAATGGACAAATTGCGAACAATGGAGTTATGATCGACAATGTGGTTGTAATCAACAAAATACACAAATAACCGAATTTCATTTTCAATTCAGTTTTTGCGCACTAATAATGAATATGTTGTATTTGCTCGAACTCTATCAGCGAAATAAATACATAAAAACCACAGATTAAACAAAATCTGATTATAATATTTTATTAAAATAGCGAATATGTAATGTGTTTCGAATTTATAAGAAACTTGATTTACTTTGAAATTTTTTATATAATAATGACTCGATTTCTTTAAGTAAATTACGTGCGAAATAAAATCATATATAAAATAATTATAACTTCGAGAATAGTCCAGTTTTTTATATAACCAAAAGTAATGTTATTTCGCATCTATTATTTTATTTATTAATTAAAACAATTCCAATAATTAAAAAATTTTCTCTATAATATTTTGAAAAGTTTTAGAAAAAATGAACAAATTTTGAAATACATTCAAACAATATAGATATGAATGTAATTAATATTTAGAAATAGAATTAATTATTTTTAAATTTAAATTTTATGCAAAAGTAAGGGTGAATTAAATATTCAAAGAAAATATAGCGATTCGTAAAACCGTTGCAATTAATTTTGAAAATACAGTTTAATGAAAATTGATTTTAGTTCAGTTTAATATTTTGAATTTCTTGATTAAATCCCGAAATAATAATCAAAGATTGTCTGATAATTGCTAACAAAATAATTATAAGGAAAATTAGTATCGCTATCACTTATATATAAAGTGCAATAGTATTCACCACATTTAATATTAAATAGATAATTATTTGCTGAATCATTCGTCGATGATATTAACCTTTCAAAGTTTTGAGTGCAAAAAACGCCACTCACGTTGTTATAACATAACTGATCCCAACCATCAATTATAATTCCTGAAATATAGTTCATGCTATCGCGTGCAACATAAAACCCAACGCCAACAGCATTAAGAGGAATTTTTTTTACAAGACTCGACCCATTCTAGTGAACATTTATTCGGATTTGTTAGCACTTCAAAAGAGTTTCCATCGATTTGATAATTTCGCGCCACGTAGTGATTGTCAGAGGAGTTTACGGCATTATTAGGTATTAGACCATTGCTACTTTGCACCCATTTTAATGGACAAATTGCGTGTAAATTAGTTGTGATCAACGATAATATAATTGTTAGAAATAAAATGAATGAATAACCGAATTTCATTGTCAATTCATTTTTTGAGAACTAATATTGAATATTTTTATTCAGTTCAGACTATATACTCTTAAAGAGAAACTAATTAATAAAATGTTACTACAAGTTAGACAAATTGTTAAGATAACGATTATGTATTGTGTTTTAAATTTACTTTGCAATTTTTATATATTAATTACTCAATTTGTTTAAGTAAATTACGTGCGAAATAAATTAATAATTAGCGTAAGGCTTATATATGTGATAAAATTTAATTAAATAATATAAAATTAAATTTATAACTTCGAGTAATTTTTCAATTTTTTAGATAACATAAACTAATGTTTTTTCAGTTATTATTTTCTTAATTAATAAAGACAACAGATTTTTTGATTATAATTACGATTAAAGTTATCACAACTAAAAATAGTATAGCTATCACTGTTACATATAAAGTAGAGTAGTGATCAGACAGAAGAATGTTTTCTGTGTCATTTACCGATAATTATAACCATTCAAAATGTTTTGTGCGAAAAGTGCCATTTGGGTGAGTCTTCCAGCCATCAAATTATATGTCCCGGAATTACTATCAATATCACGTCCAACATAATAACGCATGTCTTTACCACTTTCAACCACAACACCAACAGAATTAATAGGAATTTTATTGCACGACTCGACCCATTTTAATGAACATTTGTTCGGATTTGTTAGCACTTCATATGATGTATTGAAGTATAGTTGACAGTAAAACGCAGTATAAACACCACTGTCTTTCTCTAAATCTAAATTTAATGATTATGGATTGTTGTTCGCGCGATGTAGTGTTGACACACAAATTAATATAGCGTAATCGGCAATAATACCATCTCTGCTTTGCACCTATTTTAATGAAAAAATTGCATGGAATTTTGTTGTTATCGATGATAATGTAGTAGTTATCAATAAAATGTACAAATAAATGATTTTTATTTTCATTTCGATTTAATGCGTTCTAATGATAAATTATTTTTATAATACACAAGACTAAAAAACTCTGGAAAGATTTTTTTTTTATAATTTGTTAAAATAGTTGAATACGTAGTGCAGTTTAAAAAATAAGTGAAACCTAACTTTCTTTTCAATTTTAATAATCAATTAATTTTTTAAAATAAATTACGTTCGTTACAAAATACAAGTAAAAATCAAGTTACATCAATACATTTTGTTATTAATAGGAATTTGAAAATCGTTAGAAAAACGGGTGACAAATCGTATAATAATAACACAAATAATAACTTTCGTATGGTTTGATTAATGAAATTCTTAACTTAATTTGAATCGATTTCTTAACACTTCGTACGAGTTTCTATCAAGTAGTTTACTATAATCATAATAATAATAATAATAAATACCAATTCATTTCTCTAAATTTCCAGGAATAAAATTATAACTTCGCGCGACGTAATGATTGCCATAAGAGTGTACGGCATTATCAGGTATAACACCATCACTACTTTGCACCCATTTTAATGGAAAAATCACGTCTGCATTAGTTGCGATCGAAAAACAAATTATAATGAATAATATAAACATAGTTAAATATTAATTATTTAAGACTTTATTTTTTAATTATTTATTAAAATTAAAAACTTTTAGAGTTTTTTATTTTTAATTTTCGGACTATTTGATGCACCATTAAAATTTAAATGATTTAAAATTTAATCGAGTTATTTGAATAATTTTCGAACCATGCATCCGCAGTCTAGTTCTTCAGTTCACACTACAAATTATGCAATGAGTAATACATAGTTTTTTCTCATAATTAAAATCAGCGTTGAATTTCATTAATAAGCAAATCATTTTACAACTATTTTGATTACTAATATGAGTTCCTGTACACATATTTTTAGCTCACTTCATATGGACGAAGGAGAGCTTATGGATTTGACAATGTCCGTCTTTCTGTCCGTCTGTCCGTCCGTATGTCCGCAGTCAACTTATGTGCAAGAAGTCTGCCACTTACAAGCTATATCTTAATTCTTTGTGACAAACAAGAGACAAATTAATAGTCTGATTTGTTATCACGTTATATAATTACTACGAGTAACAATGTGCTAAAGTAATAGTTATTATAACGCTTTTAAATATAATCCTAACAATACTTAAAGTGAGCTCTCTATGAATGTGTCGTGAATTGTTTTAATATAAATAATGTCTATTGAATAAATGTCATATTATATCCTTATATATTGTTTTTAGCTCTAAAAAGAATTGGTATTTTTGTCTTTGATTTAATTAGAGCACTTGATTTTTAATACATTTAAGATTATATAGATATTAATAACGTACTCTGAGTACTTAATTTACTCTTAAATCAATTATTTTTATTGTTTTTCTAAAATTAAATGCAATATATAAAATATTACAGCTAATAAATAGAGCTCAGCTCAGATCAACAAAGACATATTTAAGCTCAGCTCGGTTGAGTTTGAATAATAAATCAGCTGAATCGACTGAATAATAAATCAGATTGGATCATATAAAATATTCACACGTTTTTATGCTTTAATAAATATTTAGTTACTAGAAATCGAGGAACAGAAACGTATGATTGAGAAAAGGAGTGAAACGATGGAAACGCGTTTGGAAGAGCAGAGACTCGAGACTGAAAGGGAAAGAAAAAATGCTGAACAAAAGTTAGAGAAACTGAGTCGCGATAAAGAAGATATGCAACAGAAGATCGAAGTGATTCGGCGCGAGAATATGACTCGTGCTAACGATGACAGCTGTGGCGCGTTTGCATTGCTTGGCAGATCATTCGAAATATGTTTTGTTAAAGACAAATATGGCAATGATATCGCGTTAATCTTAATGGACACACAGCGAAATTTTGATGAATAAACAACGTTTCAAGAGTGCAGTGTAATCTTCTCACTGAGCTTACTGATGTCAACTTACCATTTTAATATTAAATATAAAATTTTCGCTATATTTGTAACTTCGAGTAATTTTTCAGTTTTTATGATATAAAAAAACTAATGAAATTTTATTTTTAATAGTAATAATTACAATACTTTTTTAAATCATAATTTTAGTAAAATGAGTAAATGAATTTTAATATATTGTATTCAAACAGGTTTTCGAAAATATAAATGAGCAAATATTTATACAATATATAGACATGATTGTATTTAATTATATAAAAAACAGCAAAACATAGTAACAATTTGCATTGTAATTGATAACTTGAATTCAAAATATTTATCAAAATATATAATTTTTTTGGATTTTTAATATACTTTAAACACTTGTGAATGCATGAGAAAAATTTTAAGAAAATATTGCAAATCCGTTATGACTGCTCGTAATTCATGAAACGGTTACAATTAAATTTTTAAGATATAGTTTAACGATAATTGATTTATAATACTATATCATCTGAAATAGTTTTATATCGGTTGAATAAATTGCAGTTCTTGAGTATATATTTGATTATCACGCGAACTAATAATCGATTTTCTCAATTTAATTGCCACAAAAATTAGAAAACCGAAACATGTTATGGCTACGACTGCAATAAATAGTGGTAAATAACACTTTAAGCCACATTTCATTTCTCTCTCCGATGATATTAACCATTCAAAACGTGTGCTTTCATCAGACCTGTCGTTTGCAGAACAATGCCTTAACTCGAACTGATTTTGAATAAATAATATTCTTCCCGGAATATAGCTCTCAATATCGCGTCCAACATATTCAATGTCAGTGTCGTTTTCATTTCGACTCATAACAGCATTTGAAGGAATTTTACTGTAAGACTCGATCCATTTTAATTCACATTTGTTCGGATTTGTTAACACTTCGTACAAGAAGCTAATGCCGATATTTTCAGTGTAAGAAAATACCCCGATATAAAAACAAGCACCAATTCCTTTCTCTAAATTGCCAGAAATTAATTTATCACTTCGCGCCACGTAATGATTGCCATAAGAGTGTACGGCATTATCAGGTATAACACTAATACTACTTTGCACCCATTTTAATCGACAAATTGCGTGTGAATTAGTTGTGATCGATAATGTAATTGTTAGAAATAAAATGAACGAATAACCGAATTTCATTATTAATCAGTTATTAATATTGAATTCACTGCTACAAAAAAATTTACAATAAATTAAACAATTTGTTAAAATAGCGATTATGTATTGTGTTTTATATTTACTTTGCTATTTTTTATATTAGAATAACTCAATTTCTTTAAGTAAATTACGTGCGTAATAAATTAATAGTTATCGTAAGGCTTAAATATATAATAATTTATCGTAAGGATAAGCTCAAGCTTAATAAGCTAGCTTGAAGCTCGAAGCCAGCTCGATACGAATTTATAAGCTCGAAAGCCAAGCTC
>JAQIVF010001276.1:0-14876 GCA_034698365.1 Steganacarus magnus
GGTTTGGTTTGGATTAGAAAACCAAAATTATAGATTGGTTTGGTTTCGGAAAAGTCAGACCATAAACACCTTTACTTCATATACATTACTATCTATGTTCTAAATGCATCAGACATATTCAAATAACTACTACGCACCTCTCAATAGGCATCTCTTGCTAACTACCTCTCCCTTCCCACCTCCTTAAGTCACCACAATAGTCTATTTATTACATAATTGCTGACACAGTTATTTTATCTCACTTTAAAAATATTCCCACTAAATGTTACCAATGTCGAAATACTCTGAAACACCAATTAAAATAATGGGCTATAATTTATACTTAAGACCGTATCACAATCAGACTAATGACAGTATCAATCACACTATTACAGAAATACCTATTCAAATTGTTCAGACATTAGACGTAGTTTTTTCAATTATAATAATATTCATCAGCTCATGCATTTGTTTATCGATTTTTAGACATGAACTGACCAGTAAATCAACTAGAGATTTTCTAAACTTAAAAATTACGAAATTTTTGATTTGCTAAAAGAGTTTCAAATATCTAATATAAATAAAACTTTCCCTTCAGACTTATTTGCGCGTATGAAAAAAACTTTATATTTAAATATATAATTTATAAAATTTTTTTATATAAACTGAGAGGTGAACAGACAGACACACAGCACGCATAATATCAATTATATAATGTAAAATTTTCCATATACCATAAAAGTAAACTTATGTCTCATAATTTATTTAGTAATTAAGCTCAATAATTGTGAGTACAGTTATTGTGAATAAGCTCAAAAGTCATAGATTAAGCTTAAGTTATTTGGCACTAACATGTCGAGCTTATATCAAGCATTAAGCTATGAAACATTAAAAATTTAGCTTTTGAGCTCAGTTTAGCCTACTCTAACTCAAGCTTAGCGTTTACTTTTTTCCATCACTAGCTATAAATAAAACAATGAATAAGAAAATATAGTGAATGGTGTAAGAATTTATTAGTACCTTTTATGATAGCACAGAGAGAGCACATATTCGTTGTTAGACGAACGCAATAAATACATGCCATCTTTACAGCCCTCATCATCAAGAATCCATTCACATGTTTCCCGTGATATATTACCATAATAACAACGTATTGATTCTAAAAATTTATCTGATGTGTGTGTTATATAATAGTTTTCGTTCGCTTTTATTGCACTCTTGCGATATTTATCCATACTTCAGAACAAAAACATTCATAAAGTTTAATAAATGTTGAATAATCACGAGTATCTAAAAAATTTGAATCAGGCTTTAGTAAAATTCAAATCGTATAGTAAACATTATAAATAATTTTTTGATAATAATTTAGCAAAATAAATTTAATGCGTTAAACTTTTTATCCTAAACAATTCTCATGAGAGCCCTGAGAATAATTATCTCTATTCTTTAAATCTTAATGTGTATAAATAATTTAAATAATATCCATACATTTCGGTAAAAAGCTCTATGGAAAGACTCAGAAACATATAGATTCTCAAAATAAATGATGGGCCAAACTCAATGGATTTAAGTGGTAATTTTTCTCAATTTGACCTCAAAATTCAAAAACCCATCGGAGTTTAGGGACAATTTTGGAAACGCAATATTTCCTGAGGGGTCAAATTTTCCCGATTTTATATTAAAAGCAGACCCTAGCAGACCCTCTTGTACTAGTATGATAATATCCATCATAAATAAAAGTGAGATTTAATTCTTAAAAAGGTATTTTTATAAAGTTTATTAAAATGTTGGTATAATGTAATTGAAAATGGAACAAAAACATTCCATTGCATCATTCCTTTATCGCTTAGAATCCATTCAAACCTATCTGATGATATATATCCTTAATATTATCGCACAAATTCCGCACATTCGTTCAATGATTGTGTTATATAACAATTTTCATTAGCAATTATTGCTCTCTTGCGAAACGTTATCATAGTGTTGGCCAAAAATATAATAATGAAAAGATATGACAGCTGAGGTCAGATCAAGTGATCAAATATTTTTTTCACATACAAACGCAGTGATCGTGATTATGACTTTTTCTCACTTTATCCTATGACTTTCAATTACAAATGCGGTAAAGCAGTAATGTTTGTGAAAATGATTTTTCTGTCTTATGTATACCATAAAATCCCAATAACAATGAGCACATTATCTTATAAAAAAGTGAATTTTCTAATAAAGTATGTCAGTTCTGTATTAAACATTGTATGAGAATTATAAAACAAAATTTCGACCTTGTTTTAAATTACTGTGGTTAATGAGAAAGATTATTCAACTGATTCTATTGCGATCAGTATCAATAAACTCAATAATATATGGTAAATTGAATGAATAAAATGTTTTGATCTTTTGACCTAAAAGTCTCCATAACAATGATATTTAGAATTGTAAATATAGTTGACATATACTTGAAATATACAGTATATCAAATAACAAGAAAACCGAAAAAAGGAAAAAAAGTAACATAAAAGAGGAAGAGATGTGTGAGCAGTAGAAAGAAAATAAAATATTTTAAACAAGATTGATTACATACTACACCTCATATATATTTATTAAAGTTGAGATTATATACAGGGTGTTTTAAAAATCGTTTACAAATGTTTATCAGTATAATATTTTAAGTATTATACTTAATTATAAAAGTTAAAATTATTGAATATTATTTAGTACTAAAATAAGAGATACCGATAATTATAATTAAAAGAGTGCTATTTTCAGTTAGCAAATTAATATTTTATCAGATAAAACTTACGCTTAATATGTAAAGAAATTATTTATTGCAAATCATTAAAAATTTTAAGTTAAAACATTAAACAATAAAAGTTCATATTTTCACTAATTTAAAGAAAAAGGCCTTATTCTATAAGGTCTTTCTTAAACAATAACAAATAAGAAATTAATTATAAAACCAAAATAATAATTTACTAACATATTCATTGTTTTCGATTAACTACAAAGTGACTATCGATTGACTATTTTTGGAAATTATCATTATCAATATAACTTTTAAATGTTATTGGATTTGATCTCATTTATAAGTCAAACAACAGAGAGGACAATAACTATTAATAGAAGCGATCTAAGAAACATATTTTAAGACTAGAGAAGAAGTCCGCCTTTCAGACGGGGAAGAAAAGTTGATTTGAGTTTTCTCTATTGATCACTCTTTTGCCCTATTGCTACTCCATTTTTCCCCAACCTTAAAACACCAACAATAAAACACCAAACCTAAAACATCAATATCAACCTGCACTTCCCTCTTCGAGCTACGTTCAATGACACACACGTTGAGGGGGTTTTGTAAAAAAAATTTCCATCCAACCCCCTTAGATCCAACCTCCCTCCACCCGAAACCCCATTTTGTTAACTCCCCTCTTAAAGCTAAGTTCAATGACTTATGTGTCGGTGGGACACTCAGGAAAGGAGCTTATAAAGGCTATGACACACATTTGGGTTTTTACTGTATAGGATTTCTTTAGAAATTATTTTTGAACAAAACGAAAACACTCTACTAGACATAAAAAATACTGTTTAAATTAGGTAATTTTAATTTGATTACCAAGTTGGGGTAAATTTTAACAATTTTTCTAATTTTTAATGTAAAAACTAGTTTATAAATCTTCTTTTGCTTCAGTTTTGGTTATAAGCACAAGATACACAAAGACAGGGTCCGTTTTTATGGGAGGAATAAAGAAGTGAGAGTCAGAGAGAATAGTAAACAGAAATCATGAATAATTTATACTACTGTATGCTACACGAAAAATAAAAATGGTTCTTTTTTGTGAACGCATTGTTAAGTGAATAAAACAGACAAAAGGAGATAAATTCAAACTGAAAAAGAATAACTGACATGATATAAATGTTACAAAAAGTAGGTCAACCTATATTTTAAATATAAAGATGTTTGCTTTTTAATTATAAATTTAATTTGTAAAAAGTGTAGATATTTTTAATTCAAAAATCATACCATGAGTAGCATTTAAAATAACTGAAAATGGTTCTAAAATTTTTTCAATAAAAATTTGTCAATATTTTAGATAAAAGGTATTGTTGTTTAAAATAAATTATATTAAAATTGCACTTGTTTTTATTGTGATTAAAAATATAACAAAATAAATGCGGACTATTTTACGAAAACGGGAAATAATTTGTGTTGAGTTTAATTTGGAAATGTGTCGCTGTTAGTGTAAACTTCATCTGTACTTATGGGAAATACGTGTTAAAGAAAACTGATTACTATTTAATTCTTTTCTATTTTATACTGTGATAAATCTGTTGTGGAAATAAATAAATAAGAGTGAAGTCAGAAATAAATACAAAGTTTAATGGAGACTCAAGTGAATGTAATGAAAGAAAGTATCATTGCGGGGGTTTTACCCATAGGGTGATCACAAACCTAATTGAGTGATGAAATAGAAGTAAGAAGTTTTAATCGCATAAGATGTGCTCTAAACCTATAAAAAACTAAATTGAAATTAAAGTCGTAGTGATATAGAGAAAGCCAAACTTCCACATTTCAATAATGGAATGCGCTATTAAGAGCTTTATAACGCATATAAATGCTTTATTATTGGCTGAGTTAGTCGACTCGAATAAATTGAGAAAAAGCAATCTTTAAAAGTATAATGACATAACAGAGTAAAATAAAGTAATACAATGCTTTACAATTCAAATAATACAAAAATTGAACTTTTTTTGCATCATTTACTACTATAGTTACTACTTTAACGATTATTATATGTATCAAAAAATCAATTTCTTGTAGATTTATTTTATAAACAAAGACTAAATTTTTTGGAAAAGTTATAAAATTATATGATTTTACTTAAAATAGTTCTTCAAATTTTTTGCTGATTTTTATGGATTAAATATATATTATTTAAAAAACTTTATTTATATTTTAATTAAACACACACACACACACAACACAACAATTACTCATTTATAATGAATGCGGAGATTTGTATTTTCTACTTATTATTAGTGTAGATTAGAGTGACCAACTGTTATTTAACATTGCCTTGAGAATGTCATAATTTTAATACTTCCTCTTGAGTCGATCTATATTTATTATAATATCTGAACATTTTAAGGTCAAAATCAAATTAAGTCTAAAGTTTGGTAAAGAAGGAAAATTCTTGGAGAATCAAGTCAAGACCAAAGATGGTATATATTGAATAGAAAATCATGTTCAGTGCTCATTCCCACTAACAAACCATGTAAACAAACATTTCCATAACGGATTACATCGTTCATGTTGGTTGCATAATAGTTTGGAGCCCCTGAACATGATATTCCATAAAATATATACCCATATCTTGGCAAAACCTGTAATGTTGGTAACCTTAGTGAAGATACATATTCGTAATTTATTGGTCTCTAGAAGTGTTGCTTTACTTCCAATTTTTAATTTTACCTTTGCATGCTTTTATTTTATATACTTAAGTAAATATTTTCGACTTTTACTTTTTAAAAAGCCAAACAACACTAGCCTCTACTAGAGATGGAAAATTAGGCTGAGCCTAAGACTTTACAGTAGGTTCTAGGCTGAGAGACTTAACGATGTAAAAGGCTGTAGTCTTAGGCTTCATTTAATACATTAGGCCAAAGTCTTAGGCTCGGCCTTTGTACCAAAACCTTAGGCTAACCTGATAGGCTTTATATAAAATTTAAATTAAGTTTTTTTCGATAAAATCTTTTAATTTGATAAAAATTAACACTAAATTTTTGAAAAACTTTTTATATTATATTTTTAATTATAATTTTGTATACTTTTAACTTTTCACAGCCTAAAGGTTAGGCGGACTAAAATTTCCATCTCTAGTCTCTAATCAGCTCTGGTTGTTTTATATTTTTCTCAGATTTCTCATTAATTTATATTTTGAATATGATTAAAAACAAATTGATAAACAATATTAGTTTATTATTAAGCTCAGATCTAGAAAGTTAATTAAATCATCCTTTTGTTCAAAATTGCTTACACATAGAGTTTACTAAACAAGGTTTTGATTAATAATATTGCTCAAACAAAACGAAATTCTAAAATAACTTATTTCAGCAATTTTTTCATTACAGCTCGATTGACATTTTGCCATAAGAGTTAAGCCTATATGTGGTATTGTTATAAAGTTGCTTTTGGTTATGCCACAGATTTTTTTGTGTGCCATTGATTTTCTCACTGGTTCTTCCAGTAATGTTTCTCACACAACACACAACTAAAATATTATATAAAAATTTATTATCCCTATTATTATTTGCTCTAAAGCATATGTCAGTTTTCTTTCTTTTGCTCTTTTTATTTATTTAAATCTTGCTTTAAGATGTGTATCTCTCTTACATTTGCCAAATTATGAGACACACATTTGTCATTGTTTTTATTATATTTAATCTGATGCTTTTGAATTTATTTTTATTAATTATTAGAAAATAAAGAGATTATAAGCTCAATGAAATGCAACATGCAATTTCAAACATCATTTTAATTGATCATATAATTTAATTTGAGTAAATTGTTTTTGTTTTAATAGATTATCTTATTAATTCATGATGCATATAAACTCTTTGTCTGCGAACATTATTTTTAACTTTGTTTGTCGACAGTAATTTCACATTAGAAAAAAAGCCCGCCGTTCAGTCGGGAGAGAAAAGTGTTTGTTTTGAATTTGTCAGTTCTATCAAAAGTTCTAATTTGTAATTAAAGTATAAAATTTTAGTGAATACCTATTTAAACTATATTTTGTGGATATTCCTATTATAGAAAGATATTTGGGTAAATTTTTTCGCAGAAGTGATGTGATCCATGAATATTCTTGTTTAATATCCGAATTTTGGCCACTTGTTTATTTGCATAAATTTTGGTAAAATTTATAAATCAATTAAACAATCTGTGGTGTTTTGACTCATACGTATACTTCTGTATGACGCCATGAGTTGTTACCAACTTCTTGACTACATTGCATAAATTTTGAAAAATGTTTACAAATTCATTAAAAATATAGATGTGGCTTATATTATAATTTATAAATTATAAATATAGTTGCATGGTCTGTGCAACTGTCACCTCATTTTCTTAATTTTTGGAAAATATAAAATTATGAAATTAGATATAATGATATATGATGACCAAATTAGCTCACAGCCAATTTTGGACGTCAAGCCGTTGATAGCGGAAAACATTGTTAAATTACTGTCGAGTTAACATCAATAATACAACTTATGTCTACATTATTGAGTACAAATTTTAGTAAAAAATTTTCAATGCTTAAAGAAAATTAGATTTATAACTTCAATAAAATAATTTTATAAATTATTGATTATATTTTATGTAGATTTATTTAAAAAGTTAATAATAGATTTATGAAAGTAATAAATAATTCAAAACTTTAATATAATATTACATATCGATCATAACTTGACTATTTGTTGACAAAAGTATTTGTCTTTAATGATAGAAATATAGAAAGAAATATGAGATGATTTGACTCTAGTGAACGGCAATCATCACAACACTATCATCTAAAATAAGATCTGACATTCTCTATGAAATAGGATTTTCCGTATATTATAACGAATAGGATTCAATAAAAATAAATTTGATTAAAGAAAAGATATTAAATCTTATGTTTGGTTCAAAGAACTGTATAATAAAGAAAAGAAAAGCAATTTTCAAAAAATTTCTTTGAGACTTTGCTCACAATTCTTATCTAGAGAATTCCTTTTGAAATCAATCCTATTCATCAAAAAATATTGCACATTATTAATAATAATTGTTGTCTCATTCAAGATTAGTCTATAAATCAAAAATAGATCTAAGATATGACATAAAGTACAGAAATTGCTATTAAATAATAAAATTAGTTATTCTAATTTTAAAATTTTATTTGAATTAACTTTTCATACAATTCACAATTTTAAAAAATCAATAATAGTTTTGTTTCATTAATTAATTTTCATATTTTCTTTAGTATGGCAATAATGTTCTCTTTGAGAGGTGATGCTATTAATTTGTATTTTCATAAATAAATACAATTTGTTTATAAATTTAAAGTTACTATTATTATTACTTTCTTTAGTGCATTCTGAAAAAGTACGACCAGCGGATAAGAAGGTGAGGTGTGTGGGGTGTGGGCACATAACAATAGACTTTTTATAAATACTATAAAAAGTCCACTTATGTAAATGATACATAAATATTAATTCGAAATGGAAATATAATAAAATCGAGTTACAAACAAAATTATAGAAAGGTTTAATAATACTGAAAATCCAGGTATATTTTTATATAATAAAATAATATTTAGGTTTCAATTTATATGCTCTTTGCACTATGAAAACCATAGTTAAAACCACGCCTTGAGATATAGACATGCAGAAACAATGTATGGAAGCGCCTTTCAAAAGCCTCATATACTATATGCAGCTTTTATCAACAAAAAACCATTGCCATATATAAATATGTACTATATATATATATATATATATATATATATATTTATTTATATATAACTTTTGATGAGACCCATCTCATTCAGTGTTTTGATGTCGTTTTCTCACGGAACGGATAAGAATGATCAAAACATAGTGTTTTGCGTTTAAGTTTTATTTTTATGTATTGTGAAATTACAGAAAATAAATGAAAGCTGAAAACACATTGATCTAATGAAAGCTCTTTTATGTTATATTGCATTATTTATAGGTATACTTTAATTTTTTAAGGAGTTTAATACTTTTTGTGAACGCAGTTGAATTTTGGCAATTAAATTATGTATTCATAAAACAAGGAGATTTTTTTAAAAACATGAAATATAAAAATCGATATATGCTAATATTTACTGAGCAAATAAAACACTATATGTAATGCAAATAATAAAATACGATATTCCAGCCTTTATTCTTACGAGCAAAGTATTATATAAGTTATATCTGTAAATCTTGTTAAGCATTAAAAAGTATCTGCAAAGACCTTTTCCAAATACTATTGCATTCAACTCAAATAAAACTATTTAATTCAATAAAAGTGAGCAAAACGAGCATAAAACATAAAATACAACAATTGTTAGATGAATTTTATTTATATATTGACAAAGTGGATAATACTAAAGAAGTGTAAACACAACTGCAAATGTTTAGAGTACATGTTTAGCGTATCCGCAGTATTGACAACTATTGTATTTTAAGAAATATTTCACTCTATAGATATAATTAATAATCGAATTAGATATACATTATTATAAGGTTTTAGATTAAAATATAGAAAGCAATAACTTGAACACTTTGGTCAAAACTAACATTAATGTTCATTTTTGCAAATATGATAAATGCATTTAATTATTAATGAACTTCCGATAATATATATGAGAGCTGACAAAAATACAGTAATTATGGTAATTGTATCATTTATTCATCTTATTTATAACACAATTTCGTCTTTATTAAATTACCAGAAATTTTTTTGCCATATGACCGCATCATAGTATCTGATAAGTTAAATGAACATAAATTTGTTGACATAAATATTTTATTAATAAAAATATTCTAGAGTTTTTGAAGCAAACAGTTACTTAAGAATTTAATAAATAAAATGTTAGAATTGTATATTTGTAACATCATTTACTAGAAAGTTTCTAGAAAATTTAAATTATATAAATATTCAAAATAAAAAGTAGTTATATTCCACAAATTATTAATTATTCTTTTACCGAATCAATATTTTCAACACTAATCTGAAATCCATATCTATATTCAAAAGATAGAACTAACGAAAAGTTTAATTAAAGATAAAAAATGTACACTATTTTAATATATTTTCAACATTTAGACAAAATAAATCAAATAAAGTATTAGCATATATATCATATTTTTTTCTTACAAAAACCAAGTGAAAAGTACTTTTATTACGAGATTAATAATAACATTTACAGAACTTGTGTGATATTAATAAACTAATGTGTTCCTAAAAGAAAACAATTTAATAAATGATACAATAGGATAAAAACATGTTACTATGTTTTGCTTTATTAAATTCACAACAAAGTCAGATATTGCAAGAAATCCATCTGAGAATTTGTTGCACTCCACAAATGCAATATACGGTATATTAAAGAATCCCTAGATTTTATCAACAATGGTATCATCAATTCATAATATATTTAAAATACTGGTTATAGAATAAGAGTCATATGGTATAAATTCTTTTATTATTTTCAATTTATTACTTTAGATTTAATTTTAATTTTGTACATTAATTTAACAATGTTAACAAAACTTACTGAAAACAAATTTTGATTCTCTTCTATATAAAAGTTTACCAGTTTTAACTAACTCTAATAATTTCGATATAACTATTATTCGATGTAGAACTAAAAAAACACAAAAAAGTATCAGATTTCATTAAGCAATGAAAAATTGTTTTCAATCTCAAGTTTTTGGCTGTACAAAAAATTTAGTATATATCGATCAATTTTGAAATATATTGTAGTCATATTTTATTTTTAATGAGTTTTGTGAAGCTATAATTTTTAATATTTATAAATTTAATATTTAATATAATATTTAAATTATTTGAATGGCTACACGTTTGATGCTAGTATTTAATAGTGTAATTACCGTATGTGTGTGTTGTGTTGCACTATTGCTCGTTCCGCCAATGTTGCGTACAACACTTTCCTATCGCTGCAAATTATTTTCAAAATAACTTTCTCCTCATTAAAACTTGACTTTATTTTATGAATTGCATGTAAATTTAGTGAAAAAAAATCTAAATTAGTTACAATATTAACTATTGAAAGGTTGTTGATAATAATTCACAATTTATAATAATTTACTGGTTAACAGGTAAATAGTTATGAACTTCAAGTAATTCTCATTCGTTTGACACTAACATTAATTTTTAGTTTACTCCAGAATGTAAGCTTTCAACAAAGCTTGTTATTGCGACGTTGTTTCTTTTATACGTCGATTTTCGATTAATTTTTTTGCGTTTTTCTGGTGCGCAAGATTCTGCGTACACTTTAAATGCGGCACATCTTACGCGGAAGAAGTTCTCACTTAGAAAATTATATTAATTCGGCACACATTCGCGTGGTTTATAAATGGTTTCTTTTTGTTAGGTAACAAAACATGTAATTCATACGCGTTTTAATTTAATAATGTATTTGAACAAAAAACCTTTGAGTGCAAATACTCTCAAATCAATTTTTATATCATTCAAGTATTTATTTATATAATAATAATTAATTAAAGTGCAATGAAAAGAAGGGAAAAAATAAAGAGTACAATTATTTATAATATATATAAACTTATATACTTTTGTTGATTTAGGTTCATTTCGAGTCTCAGTGAACAAAGATTTGCATTTAAAATTTTCTTATAACTAAATAATAAAATTTAACAGATAGTAATAATATTAATAATAAACAAATATTTAAATATAGGATCTGTTATTTTGAAGATACCTATTATAGAAGTGGTGCGAGAAATTAATTATTAAATAATAGATTTACTTCATATTCATCATAAAAACCAATTAATTGAATTTATTAACATTACTTTATACACACAAAAATCTATGCAATTTTTTGAAAGTGAAAAAATTAATTTAAGATATCAGAAACAAATTTTTCATATTTTAAATATATAAATATTTATAATTATTTCCATTATATTTATTTAATTTTATCTATTTTATATTTTAAAAACAAACAATATATGTGGGTAATTCTTAATACCATTTAAAATTAATTTCCCGCTGTTTTTTGTTTACTATGTATTAAAGTAGCGTAACACAGAAAAAAAACTATAGAATTATTTCTTCAAAATATGAAGAAATGAAAACAAGCCAATTTTGAGGGCAGTAACAATAAACAAGAAAAGTATATAACGCAAAGATATAATTACAACGCAATATTTGTTTTGTTAAAAATCATTTAATAAGAATTTTTATGGTTTTAGATCAGGAAAATCTATTTAATCGGGTAATGTGTACTCTAAAATCCTGGAGGTGGCTGTCGTACAGGCATCGAACCCATAGGTCCCATATAAAAACTGGTACCATATTGCTGCTGCTGTCTCTGCATCTGTTGGTGATGGTGCTGCTGTTGATATCGAAATATTTGTTGTTGTTGTTGTTGTTGCTGCTGCTGTTGATGATGATGCGATTGTTGCGTCCAATTTTGGTATTGAGAAACACCACCATTAACACCATTAACACCATTCATAGCGCCATTAACGGCATTCATATTTACATTGGCAGCCGATGTGATAACCGGATGACCCATTAATTGACCGCTAATTGACTGCAATTGATGCGTAATCGTGTGTTGGTTATGTTGTTGCTGTCTATTGCGAAAAGTATTTGTATGACAAAATAATATATAATATATGATATACTGTATATGCTTAACATACCTAATATGGTTATTAGCGATAACCGGTTGGGAGTGTGTGGCGCTGGAGAAACCATTTACAAAACCATTATTCGATCCATTATGTGATGCGGCGTGTGTTTGAAACGTTATGTTCACATTTGGCAATAACTGACGTAAAGAGTTCTGATGCTGTTGCCAATGCTGTTGCGGGTGTTGGTTGTGTTGGTGCTGTTGTTGATGTTGATGTTGTAGTTGTTGTTGATGTTGCACAGGCTCAACACTATTAACAACTGCCTTACTATTATTACTGTGAAATTGTTGTTGCAGTAGATGTTGTGTAAACGGTAACCTATTATTACAAATATTGTCGCTATCACTTGTGTCACATTTTTCGAGACCCGAATCATTTAACAAGTCCTGAAGACCTCGACTCGAGATTGATATTGGATCAAAATCGAGACCGTCATCGTCGCCATTCATGTCGTCTTCATCACCATTATATTGATTGACATCACCGTTATGTCCACTATCGTGTAATAAACCTATAGTGGCGTCCATTGCGTTGTCGTCGATATTCGCAATAAACTCGGACTCACTTTTGGCCACACCGTTCATAATAACAATGTGCGGTGTGGTGTTAGGCGTAGAACTTAATGAATTGCTATTTGATTCTGAATTACTCGAATTGGTGTTTACACCATTAACAACTACTGAACCCCAACATGACCTCAGTTTAGGTGATGACGACTGTGAAGAATTTTCAGATGATTGTTGTGTCGCTTTTACATCGTTATAACAATCACCATTAGTCACCTGTTAATAATACAATCTATTTTAAATTGAATCAAGAATGTGATGAATGTAATAAATACACACCACATTTATATCCTCATTACAATGGCTACTATCGACTACAAAATGCGAACGATTTTTACCACAATTATTGACAATATTTTTACGTTTAGCACATACGACACCACCATTTTTAACAGACTTTTTACTGCCGTTAATCACTACTACTCTATTATCACTTGCATTATTATCAATCTTTTTTCTCTCTCTTTCCTTATTGATAATATCCCAATAATGTTGAATAAGACGCTTTTCATATTCGGTATGTTTTCCTAACTGCATCTCTTCTTTAGTGAAAGATGCTTCCGGTTCAGCCATTTCGTGCAAATACATACATTCCGGTTGTTTTGGGCACGACTGACATCGAAGCCAATGTGTGCAGTATTTGGTGGTTCCTAAAGAAGCTCGAAGAGCTGGTGTGGCCGAACGAACACTATTTTTGCCGATCGCCGAGCCATCATTTAACGATTTGATTGCGGCCACAGCATCCTCTGGTCGCGTATATGTAACATAAGCTGAAGACGAGTTTATTACCATTTTTAAAATTTTGCCGTATTTTGCAAACTCCTTTCGAAGTTCTTCCTGCGAAAGACGCGCTGGTAAACCGATCACAAATAAAAGATTTTTTTGCACAACACGTATCGTCAACAGATTTTGTGATTTCACAGCTGTATTTAAAACAACAATAGTTAAACTAAAATTAACAACAGTTACCATTGATTTATACCATTACTAAGCTTTTGCTTCTCTTTCTGCTTCTTTTTTCGTTTTTTAAGCTCTTCGACGTCTTCGATGCTAATAGAGGAGAATTGGATGGGAGAATCGGGATATTCTTGTCTACAGGCTGGACATAACCCGGTTTCGTCATTCTTGAGACGATGCCAACAAAACCGACAAACTTGATAACCACAACTGCACGGAAAAAAACCTAAATCGTCGTAATCTAGTGCTTCCATACATAGTGGACACTAAAATCAAAAGTAATATAAATTAGAAAAATATATGTATAAGAGGAGAATATGATACTATGTTTGAAATAAAACACGCATTAAAAATATTTAAATCATGAATAAATGCTGTGATAACAATATATATGATATATAACAATATCATATATAATATTAGACATACATCGATACACTTGTCCACGTCTTGGTGTTGCGTTGACGCACAATATTGGCTCATGTCTTGTGGCATTAATATGGTTTGATTGCGTTGCGTTACGTTGCGTTCAGATACAGATATATTTAATTAAATTACTATTAATTTGTTATATTTCACAACCAATTCAATTGTGTGCTACAATTCGATAATAATAATACTAATTAATAACAAATGGTTAGATTCGATTCAAATGTTGTTTGAAATAATGTTAATAATGCTATTACTATTAATATTACTATTAGATTGTGATTAATGAAAACGTAATAAACAAATAAAATGGCAAACATGTCAAACATAAATATCGTCATTCACAACATATGCCTTACGATGTAACGTCATGTGTGCGTATATGTAAGTGTATGTGTTTGTGTATGTACGTGTGTATTGCATGTTAGTGATTGAAAATATTTGACTTTGAATTATCACTAACGTTCCATTACCGATTCAAAAAATTCCACTACCGTTCCA
>JAQIVF010001277.1:0-14864 GCA_034698365.1 Steganacarus magnus
AAGTGAGCGTTTAAAACATACATATGTGAATAGAAATGGCGTATTCATTGCCAGCGAGAGATAGTTTTGACAGATTTAACAATGATTTGATGCCATTATTATTGAGTTATTTACCGATTAGTGAATGCTTTCGATTACAACGCGTCAGCAAACGATTCAAACAAAATGTCTTTATTAAGCAAACGGAACTTATAATCGATAATAGAAACATAGTTATTCAACCAAAAAATAATGCATCCGAAGATATAAATAATGAGGCATTGGATTACGTGTTGAGTAAATGCCAAAATATTACTGATTTAGACATTGACACGCGATTACATATAACCGATGAAACGCTTAATGTTTTGAGAAATAGATGTGAACGTGTAAAGCGTTTATCGATTTATATTCGTGGAGATAATAATAAAGCTTCACTCGAGTGTTGGCAACTATTGTTTGAGAATGGTTTGCAAAATCTGGAAAAGCTATTACTTTGCAAAAGCTATGATCGAACAGGCAATAATGATTATGAGGAAATCATCACAACATTAGTACCATTACATAAACTGAAATCATTGCATATGAATGCGTATAACATATACTATGAATGCTTTGAACGACATATGCAACACTTATTATGTAATATCGAATCAGTATATAATTACACAATATATGGTGAAAGTTTTATCAGATTTACTCAATATTTCTCGCATCAGCTAAAGACACTCCACGTACGCATTGATGATGATGTGAGCGCTCATATATTAGAACATTTGGCGCATTTTGTGAACATTGAACGTCTTTATTGCAATTTATTTAAAATCAAACATATCGATCAAACGGACAGGAAATATATTCGAATGTTTAAACGAATTGGTGTGAAATGTGAGAAATTGAAATTATTAGAAATAGAGTATTTTGATGCACCATTTTATGAGATTTTTAGTGATGGATTTAAATCACTTAAAAAGCTTGTCATCAAAAACAAACGTTACAACGAAAGTATTGCTCTGTTGAAAAATTGCGCAAATTTAAAACATCTTGAATTTGAGAACACGACGATTAACGCATATGATTTCGATGATATTCATTTGTATTTACCGCAATTAAACTCAATTGATATCAAATTATTACGTTTTCCAAATGATATGAAATATATTAGTAAATTATTGCAACATTTTGCGCGATTAATAAATCTGTATGATTTAAAAATTAGTTATGAGAAGAATAATTTGGAGAATTTCAAAGAATTTATTGAGAAAGGTTCGAGTGTAAAGAGAATCAGTTTTTATGGTGAACGGAATGAAGTAAAACAAATTCTAGATAATATTACGAATAACAATAAGAGATTACTATGTTATTATTTTTGGAAGAAAAGAGATTGAGTCGCGTGTAAACTAAATTCATTTTTTCTGTTTCTTTTTTCCTTAATTAATGATTATAAAATTGCATAATAATTAATGTTACTTATTATTATAATTATATTTTAAATTGTATCGAAGATAATACATAATATGTGTGTGATTTATAATAATTCTAATTACCAGTGATTAATTAATTTTGTTGATTCACAGAATTGTAGTTTTTTTATCACACCACTACCACTGTATTTATGAATACTTATAGAAACTGTGAAAAAAACATTTATATTTTCTTACTGATCTTAACCGCCTCTTAATTGCAATACAAATGTAAATACAAATCTATACTGCAATTTATGCATAATTTGTTTGACTGAACACATTATAAATGCTAAAAACACTCTGAAAAATACGCATTCATTGATATTTCTTTTTTCTAACTTAAGTAATACTGGAAAAACTTATTCGTTTATTATTTTGGTTGTGCTTCATTTTACTTGTGTCTATAAAACCATATTTTTCAATATGTATTGTATATTTTTAATTTTTCAATAAAATACTAAATTTTATGATTTATACTAAATTCATTAATTACATTTGATAAATAAATTTCGCACAACTGGTTATTTTCTGAAAATGCTTTGAGTGTTGTAAAAAAAATCTATTTCAAAGTGAAAATTTTAGTTTATCTTTAGTAAAAGAAAATCTTGGTTTCAAAAGAATCAGTTTTATATTTCGCTTGTTATTAATAAGTGTTTTAATTTTCCAAGTAATAAAAGTTTTTAATTAATTGTGAATATCTTTTCTGTAATAATAACTGTAAATGCAAAAGTTTTCTTTTTAATTACCATATGTTTTTTACAATTTTTGAAGAAAGCTATTCTCATAATTTATCAAAAAAATTTTTGATTTAAACATTGCATTATCACATCATAACACATATGAATTGCCCATAAAATAAATTTTAAGCTTAAGTTGTTTTTGCCAATAATATTTGTAATAAAATCGAATTACTATTATTTGTTAGTGTTATTTCTTTGCGAGCAAATCATATCGAAAAGCTTACGAATCGTTCATTATAAGAATGTAACGATCAGTGATTTTGGATTGAATGCCTTCATTCTCAAACACCACAAAACAGATGTTTCAAATGGCACCAAACAATTGTTGAGGAGAGACAGTCATTACGTGACATTAAATATGGCGGTATGCCGTAAATGGAGAATTCCCTTACACTTTACAATTATAATGAGTCGCATTTCACTATACAGTAGTTGTAATAAAATCATATCAAATTAAACATTTCGTTCACTTGAATAAATTTCTGTAGTTTTATAATTTTTAAATTCAAAAGATTAACTAATCAATTTGACAATATAAGTCCTTATGTGCATGTATTGAGTATTAATAATATAATTATTTGTTTAAAAATATTAATAATTTAAAGTTTAGTATTTCCTATATAAATTTACAATGAATTGTGTTTCTGGTTATTATTTTTCAAACCTTAATATATATTGTGATTTTCAAAAACTTCAAAAGTTAGGAATATATTCACTTGCATTGAAATTTGTTGTTTAACACATGATAACCAGGAGAGGCAATCCATGGTGTACTGACTGGTGCGGTCATTAACGAGAAATGGATTACAACTGCCGCTCACTGTTTAGATGAGTAATTGAAAGTACATTTTAATAGTAATGTACAAATAATAAAACTTATTTGAAATTTTATAATTAGATATCACAATGATATCAAAATTTACGCCTGAGACACAGACTATCCAACATATTGGGTGCTAAAAACTTAACAGCCAAAGGACATCATGTTAATGACATCGCGTTAATTAAATTGGACACAAAAATTGAATTAAACAGATTCACTGCGATTGCTGTTTGCCTGCCTGCACTTGATTTGGAAATGAGTTATGGACACTGGATTGGAGAGTTCGCAACACTAACGGGTTGGGGTTATGTTAATGATATTGAGAGAAATTTATGCGCTTTGAAAATGACACAATTAACACTGTTAGCTTATGGTGATCTTCGCAGAGATTATTATAGTCGACCACAAATATGGTTCTTCGTGTAAAGTATGTTATTAGTTAGAAAACTATAATTTGTTACATATTAAACGTAATTTATGTATTATAACAAAATTAAGGTTGACTCTGGGCACCACTAATTCAGTATGTAATGGGAAGGCGGTTCTCATCGGCATTCTTTCCATGCGCGGAACATGTATCCCATTCACGAAAGTATAATGAAAAATATTTGAATTTATTTGATAATTTTTTAATTGTTGTTCAAAAAGTATAGGGGCCTTAAAACTAAACAAATTTCAATGCCAATTTTCCAAAATTCTCAAAAAATTTAAAGAATATTCAATATTTTTTTATTCACCAAATATTGATTTATATTTCCTTTTAAAATCTGTAAAATGACTTATTTTACAATGATATGATCACATAAAATTATTACATCAATATTATTAACAGCTAAATTTATTTTTTTAAGTAAAAATCCGGGCTTTACTTATAACTTATCACCTGATAAGTTATCACACATTGCTGTCATCTATTGAACTAATACTTAAACATTTCTTAAACGTAAATATAACACACAAAAAATCACATAATGTTTGGTTCATATAATTAGTATATAATTTACACTAATTTTATCGGACATGAGGAGAATTATGAAAAAAACAATAGTTAATTGAATACACATTCAATCCACTAAAATAAGTTTTTTCAAAATAAATAAATAAACTTTTTTATATTTTTGCACGAAATATTTTGGTCAAAAAAGTTTTATTGATAATAAGGAAAACACGATTTTTTAATCATGTTCATATTGTCGGTTTATGATTTTTATCAAATATTTTTTAACTTTTTATCGACAGTTTAGCAATATTTTTGGACTGAATAACTATTAAATAAAACGTAATACTAAATTAAAATTTAAAACCGAATTGTTTAGACAAAAATAATAAAAAACTTTCGTTAGCAACAACTGAATAATAGTTTGATTGCATTTTTATTTTAGTGCTCATACTAGTTAGTTGTGTATTAAGTTTTTGATCATTAAAAATTAAAGCGATTTTTTGTAAAATTTTTTGTTAAAATTTGTAATTTTTTTGGGGTGTGATAACTCGCCTGATGATGGCTAGAGTGCGTCGTCGAAACGTTAACGTTGCTCAATTTAAAATATTGCTAAACTGTCGATAAAAGTTAAAAATTATTTGATAAGTTTTATTGTAATTATACATTTTTGCGTATGATATCATTTTTGCGGTTACAATCGTTAGAGAAAAATGCTAAAACTAATCATTCTACTAATATAAAGTGCTAAAGGTTAAAAATTCAGTTGGAAATTGTGACCAAACAGCAATAGCTAGAGGTACATAATAAATAGGAAAGTTTTAGCTCAGCAAAACTATTAAAAAATGTTTAGTAAATAGTTTAGAGGGGGTTTGGGAGAGTTAAAAGTGGAAAAACTTTATAAACCCATGCAATGCTTTGAATGTGTGTTTTGGTTCAATACAGCATTACATATATCATATTTTACCCTTTGCTGTATTGTTTTCTGTAGAAAACTGTGTACATAGCGAGTGAGATAGGGAGAGAGAGAGAGAGAGAGAGAGAGAGAGAGAGAGAGAGAGAGAGAGAGAGAGAGAGAGAGAACAATTTTTTGCAACGATTTGCTGCTTAAGCCTCTAGTCTAATATATATATTTAAGTCAAATAAAATATGAAAGTGAATCATTAATAATAAACATTTTTATAGCTATTAATAAGAGATAACACATCACATTGCAATTGCAAATATTTTTGTATGCGCTGTTTATTGAAATGTAATACTTAATAGAGAAAGTGTTTGACGTTACACATCATTAGTATTCAATATGCTGTGCTTTTGTGTTCAGTGATTACGCGTATTTTAAGTTATAATACTAATATATGTAAAACACATGAAACAGTACACTATTATTTTAATAAAAGGTGCGTAATTTATTATTATTGGTTTAAATTGATTACAGTGTTTGCTTTTAATGGCGTCTGTGACTATTAGTCGCATAATTATTAGTTTCGGTGAACAAGTGATAAAATATGCTTAATGATCATTTAAAAATACAAACTTAAAATTATGAGTTCATTAAAGTATATAAAGTATAGTAGAGATAGTTTTGATAGATTTAATGATGATTTGTGCGAAGAAATACTGAGATATTTGCCATTAGTGATTGTTTTGTATTACAATACGTCAACAAACAATTCAAACATACTGTGTTTACTAAACAAACTAAGATTGTATTGAGTGGTTTACATCCAATCATATTAAATAAATGCGATAAAAATAAATTGTTTGATATTAACATATTTTTAAAATATGTTTTGTCAAAGTGTGTGAATATAAATGATATTACATTAGATGGTAGTTTAGATAGAAAAGTAACCGATCAAACAATTAATATAATTAGCAATGCTTGCAAACAATTAAAACATTTAACTATCGGTTATCATTATTTTGGTAATATTTCACTTGAAAGTTGGCAAAAATTTGGTGAAAATGGTTTAAAACTTCTGGAATCACTTTCGTTTCGAAATCATTTTTTCAATATACCGAAAATATTACTGCAATTCACTCCGAAACTTAGATCAATACAATCTGCGCGCGAATTGAACATAATATTTGACGATTATTTTCAGCAAAATAAACACCAATTTTTGAAAAGTATTGAATCAGTGAACGGATATTGTATTCGTGATGAAACTTTTATAAAATTTGCGGATTATTTTGCTAATCGCTTAAAGTCATTACACGTTAAGATTGCAGCAAACATTGAAATATCGATGCGTTTGTCTGATTTTGATGAATTAGAATATCTTTATTGTGAATTCAATACTAGAGAAGATGCAGATTATATCGAGTTATTGAAACAGATTGGTTTGAAATGTATGAAATTGCAAGTGTTAGCTATCGATGGTTTAAATAAACCATTTTATGAAGTATTTTGCATTGGATTCAAATCACTCGAGAAGTTAATTATACGAAACAAGTCTGGAATATCCGAAAATATTGCATTATTGGAAAATTGCGTTCATTTAATACATCTACAGTTTGAACGAAGTTTGATTAGAGAAAGTGATTTCGAAAATATTCACATATATTTACCGCAATTAAAGTCTATTGATTTAAACTATAATTATCCTCGTAAGCGACAAACTGTTGCTAAATATATGCAACATTTATCAAAATTGCCAAATTTAAGCGATTTAAAGATTGATTACATTAATTACGGCGGCATTATATCATTTATCTACGATTGTGTGGCCATAAGAAAAATTGTCATTTATAGAAATCAGTTAAATGACACCAATAAAATGGCAGGTTTATCAATGTTAGGTATTGGAGGTATACATGGTTGGAAAGATATGGAGAGGATAATGCGAAAACATAGGTATGCGGAAAAGTTAATGTCAAAAAGTGATTATCAATCGGATGAGATCAATAAAATCGTAAATTTCGTTCAATACACAAATAGAAGAGTATTGGTTAAATCATTGGAAATAAAATGATTTATTTCTTGATTAAACTACTTTAATAAGCAATACATTAAAACACTTATTTGCTATAAAATCTAATTTTAATTTTTCATTCGTAGTCAGTTTATTAAACCTTCTTTTGTTTTGTGTTTATTTAGTACACACTAATGTTTATTATATGGGGTGTTATATTACAAACATTTAATTGTATAATCAAAAATCAAGTCGTGTATCGTTTATATCAAATAAATGTCTTTTCTAAATTTTAATCGGTTTTAATTACTTTAGTAAATAGAATAAGATTTATATAATTATGCTTTTTTAATTAATATAAATTCACAATTGTTATACGCGTACATGTGTCGGTACGCGAAGTCAGTGACGACTATCCCAAAACGCGTAAAAACCTAAACTATTTATCACTTATCACTCATTAATTTTCATTTCAATATTATTTGTATGAGTCATTAGACTCAAGTATTATTTTGTTTTGTATGTATTCGTAAGTCTTTGACTCAATTACTAATTTTGTTTAATGATCTAAAAGATCAAAGAAAGAGCGCACACTCTTATAAACGTTACTCAATATATTTTTATATATTATAATCACTTATGTTTTGGTTGCCGTTTAGAGCGGTTGTTTTTATGTTCAGTTTCGAGCTGTCTAAAAGACACTAAAGGACTCACTAAATGCAGAAAAACAAAAGTATAGTAACTTAGAGTCTACTCATTCAATTTTAGCAGCGAAATACACTGATGTCGCGTTAAGAAATGATGTGTTAGAAAAAGCATTACGTGATGATCAGAATAAAGCATCCGATGAGCGAAAGGCTATGCAACAACAGTTAGACGACATGAAAGGAATGTTAGGTCACATAGCGAGCAGTACACAACAAAATATGGATAACTTCATATCATTTAATGCCTTTTATATGAATCAGACACATAGTACTAGTCAAACACAACAACAATCGTCAACATCGACAAAAGCTGATGCAACACTTTCTGCGATTCAAAACCTAACACAGTATATGGCAACAATCGCTGGAAGCAAAAAATTGCCATATCTCAAAGTTTGTTTCAGAGTTTACTTCAGAAACTGCACCAAAACTTTTTATCGAGAATTTCGAAACAGGCTTTGTTTCATGAAAGGCCTGCAGACAAATATAAGGCATTATTGGGATCACGAATGCATCCAATCTTAATCGAGAAGTACAGAAAATTCTATTGTGATCCGTTGAATAAATATTCTTTATGGCCTGAGTATCGGAAAGCATTCATTGTAGAGTTTACTTCGCAATCTGCGAAAATAGCTGCTTATAGTCAGGTCAATAATCAGAATAGCAGTAACTATAAGGCGACAGCAGATCTGATGAAAGCATACGATAAAATAGTTTCCGCTTACAGCGAAGATGAAGACCTTATGTATCGTTTAGAACTCGTATCAAAATTGCATCCACGAACACAAACTTCAGTCTTCGCGAAAATGTATGAGAAAACGTATTCAACAAAAGAATTTTTAGACTTTATCATACACTGCGATAACTGGAATCAAGTTATTCACCGAAAAGAGAAGGAAAGACGGATAATTGAGAACTCGAGTCACAATAATAACAATCGACATCAATATAATAGTGGTTTTCAAAACAGATATCGATTCTCGCATTACACACAAAATAACACTGATATAAATTATTGTCAAAGCATTGGTATGTATACTAGTAATAGTAATACGAATGCAAATACTGCTAGAAATGTGTTACGATGCGAATAGTGTGGTGGAAAAAGTCATTCGGAAGACAGATGCTATAGAAAACAGAAAGGCTTATCAAAAGAAGAGGCGAAAGCAGAACGCGAAGAGAGAGTTCGATTCTATAATCAACACAATCCGAGTCAAGAACAGAATGTTAATGTTGCAGACTCTATTGAGTACGATAGCGATTTAAACTATTAGGCCAGTCCGCAAGAGGCACGGATAAGGCGTCAGTACGTACTAGTCCTCAAAATGCAACAAATACAACAGTCAGTGATAAACCAACAATCAAAATAAAAATTAATAATAAATTATCAGTGAATGCTTTGCTTAATTCTGGAGCAACACATGCTGTGCTTCACAAAAGAATAGCTGATGCTTTAAAAATAAGTTTTGAAAATTTACGATACAAACTCGGCATAAATTCTGAAGCGAAAGCAGTTGGTAGTGCTTATGCCGATATTAGCATTAAAAATCTAAAACATCGGATACTGTTCCATATCAGCGATACAGTTGGCTTCGATGTCATTTTGGGAACAGATTTTCTGCGTAAATTTAGTGTCATTTTAAATATGGCAGAAAATAAAATAATAATCGACAAAACACATCGATAAAAATTTAGATTTATTTAAAGCGCAATTCAAAACAGCCGAAATCAGCCAAAATCAGCCAAAAATGGAGCATAATCTGACTTTAATAGTGGCGACAATATATCATCAGTCGATCATTATATTGAGACTGTATATAACGTACAGATGTCACAGAATGTCGATCGTCTTGAAAGTGCCAAAAAAGAAGCTCAATTGCGTATATTAGAAGCTAAAACACTTTGGGCGAAGAGAAAAGACTATAAGTGTGTTAAACCTGACTTCAAAATTGGTGACTTAATATGGGTGATAGACAGAACTATAGTGCCTTTAGTTTGTCTAAAGTTTCGGTGCCAATTCTATGGACCTTTAATTATATGTGATATTGTGAACAACGATACATTTAAAGTGATTTCCGTGGAAAAAGGAAAGTCAAGATTGCATACAATTAATACACGTATGGTTAAACCATATTTTGGTGAACTGTCACGAAAAGCGAAACATTTGTAAAAATGTGTGGAAAATGGCAATTATATGGAAAGTATTAACCCAAACAGAATAAACGAAGACGTGTTTGACGTTAAAGACTTTTTCAAACATAAGATGAATGAAAAGCTTGAGGCTATACGTAACGATAAAAATGTGCCGCAATTATTGCGTGAAAATGAAGAGATGCTCGCAGAGCGAGACCTCATCGAACATAATAAAGAATTGGCGAGAAAAAACGTTATATTTAAATCGCGTAAACCGAAAAATAAACTTAAAATTAAAGGTACGAAAAACAATTCTAATGTTAAGAGTACCGTTTTGCGCGAGAAATTATTAAACCGCTTAAAAATGGGCGATAAAATTGTTAAGCTTAAGTCGGGGCGTACAACAAAGCCTAACCCAAAAATTCAATGATTCCGTGTCATACTAGTATTGTTAAGTTTTAGTGTAATTAATTTTTTATCACATTTTGTGAATTTTACTAATAGTTGAGTTTTATTATTACTTGTTTTTATTTAGTTATAAATTTTTCTTTAAAGCGTTGCCAGCACTTTATTTGTTGTCAATCATTTTGATATTTTATTTTTAATAATGTTTTTATTTAGTTATAACAAATTTTCTTTAAAGTTTGCCGATAGTTAAGATATCGTCAAAACACTCATAAATTTATAATTTTTATAATAGCAATTTTACTGCATTTTAGTTAAAACAAAAAATGATTTTAATCTGAGAACAATTCAATTGCGTTCAGATTATTTCACAAAAATATTAGTAACATTTTTTTGGGTGTTTACACACACGTACAATAATACAGCGAACGACACACATAACACTATACATTCATAATAATGAAAACACGTGAGTGTTTGGCATTGAATCATACCCTTAAGGTATAGCAGGAGTGAATAAAATGTTAGGCAATGTGCTATCACTTTCCGTAAAACTAGTTTCACGAGTAATTCGGTTGAATGACTCGTAGTGTGAGTTGTATACTCAATAACCCTATACTTGCAGTGAAGAAATGTCAGTGTATTACTGTAACACAAAATAGAGTTAATATTAATATTAAAACTATCTGTTTTTACAGATCTTTGTGAGCTATAATTTTTCGTTTTTGAGGCTATAAACACCTCATTTTGGGCTAAAAACGCCTAAAAAACATTTATTTAGTTTATTCGGCCGATAAACCTAAGTAAAAAACCAATTGAATAGAGAAGAACATCTCATTTAATTGAAGCGGTTTTATAGTAAACTTTAGTCAAACAAAAACATCCGCTAAAAACCATATATACAATTGAATTAAAATTTAATTAAAATTTCTTTTACATATTTTTCTCGTGAGAGAAAATCTAAAAAACAAACAGACACTTAAATTGTCATAATAAATAATTTTTTTTATAATTCAAACACTGCTGTACATCTGATAGGCGTAACTCAATGCTTAGCACAATGTTTTCACGCTAATTATAGAGTGGCTGAACGGGTGATTTTGGCCATAAATTTTAATATTAAATATGAATTGCATCCCAATCTAAACAAATGCAGTCCATATAACAATAGTCGAAACCAGACCCATAAATATGAGCATTAGGTCTGTGTTACTTAGCACTGAGGAAGTTGCAGCGTTTGTCGCGATTTTCGCCGCTGAGGTTAAAACAGGTCATTTTGATGACTATAAAAATAGTCGATGAAGTCTGGGAGACTATCAGTCATTTAAAACTCGTGATTGCGATCACTAGAAATTTTGAATAAATTTTGTACCGCAAATATATCACTATTTACTAAAGTTTTAGTGTGAAATATTTTCAATATTGTATAATGAGTGACAGAACTGTAAAAAATGTTGCGTTACAGAGATTTTGTATTCAACGTATACATAATCATAAGTGCAAAAAACATGTGTATTTTTTAAAAGAGAGCGCTAATCAGCCATTATTATACACATCACGTTTAATAAGTTAGGCGTTAAGTAACCAAAAGTTTGAGTTTCGAAAGTGGCAGAGAAGTGAATGCGTAAGTGATTTCGGTATTAATACATTGCTGGCACATAACACACAAGAAAAATCAATTATATTCAGTGATCTCAGTGTTACTACAAATATGTCTCAGCGACCAAATAAACCAAAGTATTCATCTGGTGCTTCATGTTCTAGTTCTGGTGGTTGGTCTCAACAATTACCGGTATTTTCACGTGCGTGTGAAGTATTTGATTGGGAGAAAGTGGTTCAGCGATGGCATCAGGTTTACAACAGACGTGGAGAGAGATTCAGTGCGAGACGTGTTATGGCACACAACTACGATCAGACACGTGTTCGACCGTTTAATGGTATTCACAATAACGCGAATAGCGTGAAGTTTTACAAAGTTGTGCTACGATTCGAGTATATTCAAGCTTTGTTTGGCGTGATTTACGAGTACAGAAAAAGCACGCTTTCAACGGTTCTTTTTAACGAGAAAAGACAAACAGCAGAGCGTTAGGAACAACAGATACGCGACAAAGGTATTGATTTTGATTATTGTCTGATGGCGTTTATCCGAAAGGACGATGTGGTGCCACTTATACCTGATGTTCTCTTAGCAGAAATTGTGAGTACGATTCCGCAAATTAATTATCAGAGCGCGTATGCAGCGTATCGAAAGGCGAATCTGTTTGCGATGCCAGACAAGTATCACATGCGTTACATTATGGAAGCGTTGGCAAAATGGCTGTTTCAACAGCAATGTATTGGTATTCGTATCACTAATTACGACATCGATAGAGCGGGCATTACTATGTCTTATTTCGTGGAGTTTACTGACAGAGATGGCGTGCGATTGGGTCTAAAAATCCGTAACAAGAAGTATCACATTCTGCGTGTAATGGATATCGCGTTAACTCAGGTTTTCATACCACGTGACAATCTAATGAGAGACTTGTGGTCTATGATTGAAATGAAATCGATAATCGAAATCGAGTTTGCTGTTAACTCTACAGGACAGCCAGTTATGAAACATGTTATACGAAAGAAATATTGACATCACTGTCGACGAACGCATTCGAGTTAATCTGATGAACGCTTTTGTTCACAAAGCGGTAACTATTGTTTATAACATTCATCGTCAGTAGAACAAAGACAACTTGAAAGTCGTGGACTGTGAGCTGTATTGCGATGTCGATCTCATTAAATATGGAATATAAATTTAAATGGATTATGGATCGCGTACATGATAATAACGAGTCGAGACGAATCATTAAAGATTTGATTGCAGATGTAATTATAGCGTTTATGACAGGCGGATCGCAGTTTATCTCATTAACTTTTGTTGTTATGCGAATTATTACTGCTTTAATTGTTGGATTTCGTTTGGTCCCTGAATTAGTATTGCTTAATCCTGTGGCGCGTTTGGATAAGATTCATTCAATGAAACAAGTTATGCAATTTATGAGAGACAATGCTATGATTACGTTCAATGAACAGGAAATCTTGGCGTAAAAGAATTGATGAACGATATCATACAGGAAATGAGAGCTGATAACGATTACGATGACATTTTTGTGAGAAACAGAGCAGGTGTACCGACAGACATATTCGATCGCACAGAAATTGTTGGTAAAGACGAGAATGCGAAGAAAGTTATGTGTTAACTATTTGCTAGAAACTGGCATATTTTCGAAAGCCAAATATTGCGAGTTTTGATGGTAAATAATTCGATTGGGCGGCACTAATGGAGACAACACCGCTAGAAGTTCCTGGAACCGAACCTGTGAGTGGTATTGGAGGCATTGATTCTCAGTTGACTGAGATACACTTCGAATGGCAGCAAATCCAGACACGAGACGACGATAGAGAAGAGGTTCGTCCGATCAGTCAAGAACTGATTAGCATTCAACAGTATTTGTTGGATTTGACTGAATCGCAAAGTCAATAAGTATTTGTGCTTTTAATTGTGCCTTAAATGTTTATTTTATGTTTTATTTTACTAATTATTGAAATTTTGTATTTTTCTATTTTTCGACTAATTTTTATTTTTATTAACAATTTAATTGTGTTTCGAAGACTGTCGCGAATGGAGTCGTGGACTTCCATTGCGAAGTCTTGGGGGAACGCATGTTATACGCGGACATGTGTCGCTACGCGAAGTCAGTGACGACTATCCCAAAACGCGTAAAAACCTAAATTATTTATCACTTATCACTCATTAATTTTCATTTCAATATTATTTGTATGAGTCATTAGACTCAAGTATTATTTTGTTTTGTATGTATTCGTAAGTCTTTGACTCAATTACTAATTTTGTTTAATGATCTAAAAGATCAAAGAAAGAGCGCACACTCTTATAAACGTTACTCAATATATTTTTATATATTATAATCACTTTTGTTTTGGTTGCCGTTTAGAGCGGTTGTTTTTATGTTCAGTTTCGAGCTGTCTAAAAGTCTTAACTACAAACGTTAAGTTGTATTTTGTTTTATTAAACTAATTATCAAACACTACAAACGTGTCATTGATTTAAATAGAGTTTACTTTAAAACATTTATTAAAATTAATTAAATATATTATCACATCGCACATATTCACATCACTCATCACATTTTCGTTAACATCGAATGGCTGAACGCTGTTCCCAATCTTAGCGTACACTGTTAGAGCGACATTTGTATGTCATTCGCTGGATTACTGCTTAATCCGATTAACTAAACCAATCATAGGAATCAGACGACAGGATTAAAATCTCTGTGGAGATTAACGGAATTTGTGTGTCAGAGCTACCTCTCATCGTTAGCGTTAGTGGCGTTTAGGAACACATCACAATAAATATTAGATATATTTAGTGCACATTTGTTACAATTTTTACATATAGATTTTGCATAAAAGATTTTTAAAATCACGCTATAATTAAATTTAAGCAATCAAAATTAAATTCTTCTAAATTATTTGTAAATTATGAAATTATATAAAACCCAGATTATTTAAGTTTTTTCTCATATATAGGGTGACAAACTCTCCAGGTTTCACCTTGAGTCTCCAGGAATTTTTCTCATTGAACAGACTCTAGGTTGATGTAAGATCTTGAGCCTGAAGTGTAGAGGTATTATAAAATATTTATCTCAAGGTCGACTCCAGGGGGAAATATTAATTTTATCAACATTCTCTAGGTATATTG
>JAQIVF010001278.1:0-14861 GCA_034698365.1 Steganacarus magnus
AACATTAGGAATCGATTGACATCATTCTTAAACTAATTGGTCATGTGCTTCAAGAATGGCAAAGTGGTGGCAGAAGATAATCAGTATTTTGTTTATAATAAAATACACATTGTAATGTTTATTTGTGTTTACTTTTCTTTGATTGGTTGTGATTTTTCATTAAATTGTTCACATATCTATACACTAAAATTTCGTCTAAATGGGAAAGAAATGCACAAACTCTAGTACTCTTATCAATAATGACGTTTTGGATTCTTAATTGAACGGTCATGTAAACCAGTGTCAAATATCTCCAATAAAATACAGACCATGACTAACTAGACCGAAATTTTTTAGAAATCTGATAAGACTTATAATGTCTTAATTTTCTCTTGAATCGAATAATATTAAACCCATTCAAAATTTTACCAATTCTTATAACTATCATTAGAATTTTAGTGCGCGGGTAATGAAGAATAAGAAATATGTCGGTAATATCAACTTATCTGGTCTTCACAAAAAATGCTCTATTTTTTAAAACCTCAAATTTCTTTGAATTTTTGATTATCTAAAATATTGCTTAAACTACCATAAAAAGATGTTACGTTATGACGTCATTTTTGTATTGAATTACTGAAAAGAGGTTGGAATGAATATTTGTAATCAGTTACCACACAATAATACGCAGAAATACTAAAAATTTCAAAATTATTGATATTTAAAAAAACTGCGTTTACTTCTACACTCTCTATTTGATTGCTTGCACTCACGATATACTGTTTTTTGCTGATTAAACAGTTAAAAGCGAAATGAATTGTGGATTAAATGAATTGTGTTATGAATCATGATTTTTGGATTCTCGATATCACTTTTGACAGCATTTCTAATTAATAGAATAACAATTTCGATATGTTGTTATCGAACACTATTTCCGCGATCTATTTATGACAACGTGTACCGCAACTGGAAATGGAGAAACTTTTTAATATCTTTTATACACGCGATCATCACTGGAATCGGTTCTCTTATATGGTTTGTATATTCTATTTATTGTATTGTATTGCAAATATTTATCCCAAATTAATGAATATTTATTTACAATTGCATTAATGCTTAATATAAACTTAATGCATTAACTCATAAACATTTAGTTTAACATTATATATATTTAAATTATAGTTATGATAACAAAAATTATGTTTTAGGTATAATTTATGATTTATTAAATCGAAGTTCAATTCAAAAAGTTTTTGCTTTTATTGCCATTTTTAGGATTGATATGCGTATTTGTCTTTTCTTTAAAGCTAATACACATTAATTTAATAATTAGTTTTACCAAAATGTATGCGTTTTACAATGAAGTAAGAATTAAAAATGACTAGAATGTATGATTCTGTTACAATGAACCCAAGAGTGTGACAGTAAGCGTAGCATAAATACATTGACGAGAGGGCAATGTTATACTTAAATCTTACTTCACTGCATTGCATATAAATAGCATGAAGTTCAGTATTGAATTAAAAGCACGATATTTTATATAATGATTAACTTGTTCGTGGATTATTCAGATTTACCTTAAATTGAATTGTTTTCAGTGTATGGATTGAGCCACGTTTGATGAATGATGTGATCAACATCTATATGGAATTCGCTTATATAATAACATGCTTTTCTCACGGTATCGCACACTCCATTTATTATTTTCATTATAATTACTTTAGTACTTATTTTTGATTGAAGGATATTTTATTTACGACACAATCGAAATGGTTAAGTATATTCGTTACAAAGGGTGCAAGGAATTGGTCGTTCATCACATTATGGTATGCATTGAAATGTGTATGAATTTGATTTCAAATAACAATTAGATTTCGATATACATTAGATATTGATGTGTTTCTCGATCACTGTAATCGAACATAAATATGTTGGATATAATTGCATAGCATTGCTCATTGAATTAAGCAATATATTTCTACATTTGCGACAATTGTTAATCATTGCTGGCATTGAAAAAACTTCACTCATTTATAAAATTAATAGTATTATAAATATCGGTATGTTTTTTGCATATAATAAATACTGTACTCTATTCTATATAATTGAAAGAATATATTTAAAAAACAGCATCTTTTGTGACAATACGTGGATTATGCATGTATTGGTTATGGCATACTCTATACCTTTCTTTCAACATTGTGCCAATCATTATCAAATCAATAGCTTCTGTGTCATTAATAGGAATTACTATTATAACAACGATATTACTCTGTAGGTTAATAATATCCGATTTTATTTCCTACATTTATCCAATGGTTAAATACACAAATGCGTTAAATTTTTGATCAAATTTTAAAAGTGTTAACTATAAATCATATTTTAAATTATTTCTAACGAATTGTATTCGATATCAAAACAAATAAAGAAAAATAAACTAATGAGTAAGTTTTCAAAAAAGTTTGTAACTTATTATCTCGCTATACTCGCGCGCGCGAGTAAGACATTTCGGGAATTAAAAAAATACATCCTTACTCGCGAAATTATGCTATGGCCATATCGCGTTGTTTAAAATCTACCATATCTACAATTAAATATAGTACTAATGCAAATTAAACTTTAATAATAGTTCTAGAAGTTATGAGTTCTTAAGCTATAATAATATTCTACCAGTAACTCTTATAGACGTCTACTATCACTTCAAACCTTAAGTTAATTTAAAATATATGAATGTGCTGTTCTTTTGAGACAATATAATTAGTGTTATTTTACTTTTAGCTCATTAAAAAAATAAAAAAATATTGAGTTTTAAGATATACTATTTCACCAATAAATGTTTACCATCCTCGACATCACTTATTTTTATTTTTTTTATAAGCACAGATAACAGTTTTTCTTGTAAAATATATATCATTATTTTATAATAAAAATAGGTTAATTTCGTTCTCTAATAAAGAATCAATTTTATAATTAATTTTCTATTATTACTGTACTTTAAAAAGTTATATAATTGTGTTAATATTAATTAATTAAAATGACTACCACTATCGCGGACACATTTGAGACCTTCCGCCATCAATAGGGAGTGTGACACCAGTGGTGAATGAAGAGTCATCGCTTGCCAAAAATGCTATAGCTTTTGCCACTTCCTCTGGAGTGCCGACACGTCCTAAAGCGTGAGTGGTTTTGCTATGCTCTAAAAACTTGGAGATAAAATATGTTTATTAGTAATAACGTGATTATTTCGTTAATTTCAAAATAATATTTACTTTGGCGTAATCCTCGTCACTCATTCCTCCGCGTTTATGCACTTCAGTAACTATAACTCCTGGACTAAAATAATTTTTCTAATTATAGTATTTAACTATAAATTGATGAAACATACTTTACTGCGTTAACACGTATTCCATAATCAGCCAATTCAAGCGCAATCGATCGTGTCATTTGATCGACAGCTGCTTTCGATATATTATAAGACAGAACCCCTGGAAACTAATATATTATTTTCATTACATTAATTAATTTAAAAATAGTGAAAATTACAATTAAAAAACTTAAATTAGAGTTTAAAATTTTAAACAAAGCCAAAAATAGCCCATTTTCTTTTAATAAAAAACCATAATAAAATATAATTTTAATTAAATGATTACGGATCAAACGTATTTGACTTTTGCATAAAACAATATTGAAAATTTTAAATATAAAAAATGTAATGGTAATGACTATAGAGAGATAAGTAATTTTAAAGACATTTGAATAATTTTTATTAAAAAGTACTCACAGCTCTAAGTCCAGTAACACTCGATACATTGACAATCGATCCTTTTGTTAATTTTAAATAAGGTATGGCTAATTTAGTTAGGAGTAACACACTTCTAACATTTATATTCATCATTTGATCGTACTGTTCAAGTGTTGTGGTTTCAATGGTGCCACGAGTTAGTATTCCGGCGCTATTCACTAAAATATCCAATTTTCCATAAAATTCAATAGTTTTGTTAATTACTTGAATGCAATCATTCTCATTTGAAAGATCAGCTATTATTAACAGAGTTTTCACATCATATCCAAAATTTTCAATATCTTGTTTTACACGTTCTAAATTATCCTTATTTCTTCCAGTTAAAGCTAAATTACTTCCAAGAGATGCAAAATACTTTGCTGTTCCCTCACCGATGCCACTGCTGGCACCTTATTATTAAACACAATTAAATAAATTAATAATAATTTTCTATGAAGACATTTCAAATATCCGAAAGTTCAAGAATGTTGTAAGATATCCATAATGATTGCGCATTATTTAGTGAACCATAATGATTGGAATTAGTCAAAACCCTTAATAAGCATTAGACTCAAAGCTCACGGTAATTGTCTACTCTTATAAAAGACTATTTATACTTAAATTTAGCTTTTCGTGACTGTAGTTTTTAATTTAATTTGATTCACTTTTGAAAATGATAAATAAGAATAAATATTATTATGCGTCAGATTTTTTTCTCGATTTCTATACATTTTATCTCGAACTTGGTTTATAACTTATAACTTATATATAATATCCGTTTAAGTTTAGGTGATAATTAGGCAGTATTCTGTAACCTTCAAAACTATTTGCTTACAGAATAAAGACGTTTTTTTATATTAATTTATAAAATTTTAAGTATAATATATTTATTAAGTTTCAAGTATATTATATTTAAAAATTTTGTTTGTAATTTATAAATGATTTAAATTTACAAATGTATTATAAACTTAGGATATTAAAAAATGGTAGCATCGAAAGAGATATCCTTGAAATATTTCAAAAACTTAAATCTATTGCTATAAATAATTTATACCATGTTTTGTTAAATAGATAAACAATTTTATTTCTAATACTATTTGAGATGCGATCTTTTATATATTGTTTTTTAAAATTAATAATAAAACATTATAATGAACTATTAGTTAACCATAAATTAACAGTAAAAGTTTTATCTTGACAATAAAATCATAACTAAAATTAAATAATACGCTTAATATGGGTAGAATATGTTTGAATGTTCAAAATAGATACGTAAAAACAACAAACACAAAAACATGTGAAACATATGAACATAAAATAATAGTAAAGCTAATAATAAAATCATTACGTATAAATGACTCGTGAATTACTCACCGGTAATGAGTGAAACTTTACCATACAATTTAGAGTTTGACATTAATTTACAAATAAATTTACTTTTAAAAATCAAACAGAAAGTATTAATTATTGCAATATAATTACAGATCAACACTTAAATTGATAATCAAACATTATATATAGATATATAGATATATTTTAATGATGTTTTATTATTACTGAATTGTTTACACTAAATATTTAACTCGTAACACTTATTTTACGTTTTTATTGACGTGTGGTTTAGCCCTTATCAATCGAAATTGTATAGGTTTAAACCTGTGAGTGAGACTATGATGATTTTGGAATTGAATATGGGTTTAGAATTTATCAATTAAATTAGAATTAGATAGAAAAGTCTGCAGTCAATTGACACATTTTATGTGATATAATGCGACAGATATAAGTACTAAACTTTTTGGTCAGTATCAAAACTTGAACCTTATAAATTCTCAATGCTCGAGCACTAAAACACTGGGACCCAAACCACTCTGTATTCACAGTATACGTTTCATAAAGTTATGGTTACCCAGCTTGTCGAGGGTCCACCCCCTTAGAAAATCATAAAAAAATCGAGAAAATGAAACAATTGAACTTTATAAAATTTTCAATTAAACTAATAATACATTAATTATAATGAAAGCATTTATTTACAAGTATGTCTTACATTTTGAAATCCGGACCGTGACTAGTAATGCTTTGAAATCGACTCAAATCAATGCCAATCTTCGCGCTATATATAAAAAAACTCGAGTCTGATTATAACGTTAGGTAACAAGAGTAAAAAATTATAAATTCTAGGAAACAAATTTATCAAATAAAACCCTTGACATATTATTTAAATTAATTTATCGTTATTAAGATTACACATTGGTTATAAAATTATAGGGAAGCAATAAGCAAATTGTTTATTTAGGTTATATCTATTTCAGTTATGAAATATTAAATCAAATATCTTAAATAATTTATTTGTATTAATGATAATTATTGTAAATGAATAAATAACAAAACATTAAAAATATTACTTTTTCCTTTTTGTTGATAATTGCTGCGTTACATATTAATATTTATTGTATGCTTGATATGTAGGATTTCTAACACTTTAATAACGAAAAATAACAGTTCTATTTTAATACTAACTGCACAGAATTCGGTACACACATTGTTGCTTAAAAACATTGTTTATTGCGCTTTAAAAGGTAGAAATATCTTTAACAGAAACTTTGTTTCCATAAAATTTTTAAAATATTACTACAAAAAAATTAATAAGGATCCGCCGCGTACTTAAAGGAACCTAATAGAATTTAACAGACATTTATCTTTGCGAAAACTTTAAATTTAAAAATAATATGATGTATGGGTTACCCGGCACATAAGCGAAGGACATGAGCGCTACTGACACGAAAGCGAAAAAAACACTGTCATGAGAGCGAAAAATTTGAGAGCGATTGAAATGAAAGCTACTGACATAAGAGCGAAAAATAAGCGAAATCTTTAAACTTACTAATACGATATTTATGTTCTCAAAAGTTTAAATACTGTGGCGTGGAGTAAAATATATTTATATTATATTGTGGCGTGGAGTACAATATATTTATATTATATTGTGGCGTGGAGTATTGTGTACACATATGGAGTACACAAAACTCCACGCCACAATATAAGACTTTAAACAATACTCCACGCCACATAACATATTTTACACTCCACGCCACAACAACTTATATAAATTACGCACACATAACTATAGCGTATATTTCTATTTTCGCTTTCGTGTCAGTAGCGTTCATGTCATGCGCTTTTATGTCAAGTGCTTTCAAATTTTTCGCTCTCATGTCAGTAGCGCTCATGTCTTTCGCTTATGTGACTGGATACCGATGTATGTATACTGTAATCACTCTATTCTACAAGATTTCTATACGCGATTCATTATTTTATTTTTTAAGCCCAATAGTACACATAGTAAATACTGTTTTTAAGCAACAGTGTGTGTGTGTTCTGAATTCTGTAACTTTCTGTATATTTTAAATCACAAAATTTATTATTGTGTGTAAAATTTGTTATAACGATTCTTCCTCCGTTTAAAAATTTTTACCTTTTCTCTTCATTCTTTGTTTTTGAAATTTAACAAAAAATTCACATTCATATAGGCGCGAGTTCGGTCTGATAGGTTGAAGCTCAGCGCGGACCGATTAATTTTGAGATTCCTTAATCCCGATATAAAATAAATTAGTAATATTTATACAAACTTTTGATTCTTAAAAAATTTCATATTTTATGTAAATGACATTTCACAATAGACTAGTAAATGGTAAAAATTTCTAGGCCCGAGCCCGACTGAATTTGTGAGATGCAAATCCGACCCGTGCCGAGCCTGATGGGTTTGAACCCGGCCCGGCCCGACAGAATTTTTTTGAAGGTAAAAATTAAACAAAAATTTATTTATATATTCATAAATTTTCCCAAATATAGCTTTTTCCATAATAACTATTTAGGTTTATTATTTAGCAATCAGTTTTAAATAATTATTGAATTTTTTTATTTTCTCATTTTGTTTTAATAGTTTTTGTAAAATATTGCTGACACTTTTTAAATTTTCTTATAAAAAGTCGGGTTTTCACAAAAATTTTCAAAACCCGACCCGACCCGAGATTTTATTTTTGAAGCCCGAACCCGACCCGACCCGAGACATTTGTCGGGTACTCGCGGGCGGCCTGACTTTTCGGGTACCCGTTTACAAGTCTATTTCACAACATTTAACAACTTATTTACTCTAATTAATCACACATTTTGATAAAAATTTAAAATAGCATAACTTAAACAAATTTTATGCCACATAAATTATAAGGGAAAATTTAAAAATTTTTACAAATAAAAGCACGGTCGGACGAAAACCATCGGAGACCCCGCGGGAGCCCGACAAATCGGAGCTAGTTCTTCAGTATAACATAGAGTTTTAAGAGGTAGATGTAATATTACACACTTATGATATCGAAATTTCTTTCATAGAATTAACTCGCTAATTAAATGATTGTCAAAATCCTAGTTACAATGTAAATATCGAATTGGAAACTTTCAATAAACTGATTTTTTTATGTTTTATCTTATGTGTTGGAACAATTTTGTTGTATATAAGATCATATTTTTATTGCAAATAAAGCTCATTTTAATTTAAATTATTGAAAATTTAAAAAATCTACCAAATAGTTTTTATTTCACTTCTCTTTTAACATTTCACATATAATTCATATTTGTGCGATATGTGACGATTGAGAAACTAACACACATACAGTAACAGTAAACCCTATAAATAAGTTGTTATTAGATATTTGAATAGTGTTTGCTCTAAATGATGTTCTCATTATGTTTGGCATTCAGTATTTGTTAGAGAATTAACGCTAGTGTTTGAGTGAGAGTGAGTATGGCATAGTATGGTGTAGTAGTCTATGGTATACTGTAGTATTATGGTATGAGAATGAGTGAGAAAACACTGAAACACAGTTTACACTCTACAGTTAATGTACACAAATATGTCCAAATAACAGTTATATTGATTCATCTATAATGTGTTTGGGAGCGTATTATTCGGCAAATCTAGCGATCGTTATGTCGGTGACCACAACACTACTGTTTGATATCTCATTCAATGTCATTATCATTACATGAATGCGATTATCACTCGAATTCACTTTTCAATTCTACCATTAATTTGTGATAATTGTGATGATCACTACTAATAATTATTAATAAAACAATTTACTATTATTTTGCATTATTAAACAAATAGTGACTCAAATAAAGTGTCAAATAATTTCATATTTAATTAATTATTTATTATTACTATAATAATTGAAATGAAAGTGTTTTATTTAAGTGAGTCATTACTTGTGTTGTGATACTCTTCATACTATTATATACCACATATACAACAATACATACAACAATACAAGTGTAACTCTAAGTCATATTAAAGCTCAAAATGGCTGACTTGGAAGCAGTTCTCGCAGATGTCAGTTATTTGATGGCAATGGAAAAGTCGAAATCGACGCCAGCAGCACGAGCTTCGAAGAAGATTATACTTCCAGATCCGAGGTATGAATCGATCACAACATATATGCATTCAATGATGCAACTCATTCTCATATATCGATTCCAATCCAAGCTTTTTATTTCGCAATTATTTTATTCTTTTATTTAATCAATTTATTGGTTAAAAATATTAGTGAGAAATCAACTTATATACTGTTTATTTTGAAATAAGACATTCAACTCTTACATGTATTACGGAACAAATAATTAAATTTTTCAAATTTCAAATAAAATTCTAACACATCATCTTTTTGCGTAAAACTACAAACAAATATTTTTATCTTTTATTTCCGCACAATTAAATTGCCATTCAATTTAAAAGATCATACATATATTTAAAATACGAATGTTATTTATTTGTAAATGATTTATACTCTCTTGTCTTATTTCAGTGTTCGAAGTGTTATGCATAAATATTTGGAGAAAATGAATGAAGTCTCTTTTGATAAAATATTTAACCAAAAATTAGGTAATTTTTATTATATCTAACATTTTTCCTATTATTTAATTTTGATCACACAAAATAGGGTCTTGTATGATATTCGTGTAACTATAATAAATGTATAAATTGAAAATTATGTAATCATTGCAAAAAGTGAACGTATGTTTTTATGTTTATAAATCCACTTAATTATATTATAACAATTGAATTTCACAAAGTTTTCACTTCTTCTAAAGTCCATTACAACAATATTGACGTATATCATACATAATCCCAAAAAGGTGTAAATTAAAGGTGTAAACAATTTTATTATTTGTTTTTAATAATATGGATTTTATAGAAATTATTGCTAATACTAATAATCAAATTAATTTTGTAAAATTCAAATTATATACAATTATATAAGCTTATATTGGAGGAATTTTCAACATTTTTGATCGAAAATTACTAATATAAAGCTTTTTATGATAATATTAATTGTGATGAATTCGTTCAACATTTAAGATAATATTACTTTGTTCTGATGTTAAATTGTTTGACAAAAACATCATTAAACTAAATTTTTCAGAGTAACCAAACTTACGGTAAATTGAGAACTTTTTATATGAACTTAACTAATGTGTAGGAAAGGATATAAAAATTTTATTTGTTCATTGTATGTATTTTATTTTAAATTTATTTTGTTAATCTATAAGACCTATTTTTCGGTTTATTTTGTATCAATTGATTAAGTGACAAATAGAATTTAAACTTAGTTTAGTGTTAATACGGTATTAGTATAATAGTTTAATATAATTATTTATATATAATTTTTCAATCTAGGATTTCTCACTTTTAAAGACTTTTGTGAAAATATATGTGATGAATCAGTTCCGCAATTAAAGTTTTTTGAAGAGGTAATTGTTTAACTTTTCATTATTTAAATACTTTGCTCTATTTTTGCTAATCATATATATAGTTATTTATATATACGGATTTAATAATTTGTATGATCAGCTTATGATTTACATTATTCACTATAAAGTAATTTAAAAATTATAAATTAGTTCTGTTTTATGTTTAGGTTTTATATACAATTACAATATAGGTTAACCTGCTGTCATTAACGACTATTTAGTCATGTTATCTCATTACTAATCAAAAAATTAATTATTATTAGAAATATTTATAGTAAATAGAATTACTTTATTTAATCTTAGAATTCATATAAAATAATTTATTAAAATTTTTTTTAGATTAAAAGATATGAAAAATTAGAAACAATCGAAGAGAGAAGACTAGCAGCACGAGAAATATACGACAATTTCATTATGAAGGAATTATTATCACACACTCATGTAACACTCGTTTTAAAATTATTAATATCTTGATTATATTTTAAAAACTCGCATTCCTAAGTATTTTATGAGGAAATAGGGCTTGGGATTTTTATTACAATAAGGGTTTGTAACAGAATATGCATCATTTAACTAAAGTTCACTATAAAACCGCGATTGAGTTGGAATATACACTTTAAAAATCTCTTATTAGATCAAAAATTAATTTTAAAAGATCAATGAAATTAACCAAGATTGTCGAAGTGAGCGACTAAAAAATAATATTTAATCGAATATTTGATCAAATTTAATAGAAAATTTTGATCAAGTTTTTAAATAAATTATGGCGAAAGTATGGATGAATTCGCGCGCGAGTATGGCGAAAATGGATGAATTTTTACCCCCAAATTCACGAATTCGCGCGCGCGAGTAAGACTTAAAATTTTAATCCGTAAAAATTGCTTACTCGCGCAAAATAAATTTTTAAAAATCCCGTTATATTTTAAAAAGGTTATTTTCTCAATCTATATATACTTTTTTACTAAACAAAAATTTTTGCGCGAGTAAGGATGTATTTTTTTAGTTCCCGAAATGTCTTACTCGCGCGCGCGAGTATAGCGATATAATACGTTGCTAATATTTTACAAACAAAGTTGAGATATGACCCGTTTCTCACTTGATTTTTGTAAAAAAAAACTCCATTTAAATTAAAATTTATGATTCACTTAACGCTAAATGCATTTAATTTTGTAGAATTATTCAAAGGATGCGGTAAATCACGTTCAAAAATATTTAATGCGAAATGAAGTACCGGTAACATTATTTCAACCTTACATCGAGGAAATATATAGCCATTTACGCGGTGATATTTTTAGAAAATTCATTGAAAGGTAAATTATTATTAAATTTAAATAATTTGTTTTTTTCGTAAATCTAAAATTTAAAGCTCAAAATTATTAAAAAGTTTATATTCCTAAAAATTATCATATAATCATTTTATTAATATCAAAATAAATTAAAATTCAAGCATTAAATTGAGATTGAAATTAGAAAAATTTTAGAATAAAGTACATTTGAAATTTAGGAAAGATTGAATGTCTTAGATTTTAAATTAAATTTTAGTATTTTTTGAGATAATTAATCGAAAAATTGATTTTTAATATTTAGATTGTATGTTGTATAGAATTTTAATATAAATTATGCAGAATACTTTATAGAATATGCTATTTAATTCATATTTTCATATAACTCTGGTACTTTTGCTTCACTCAATTTAAAAAAATTAAAAGTGAATACTGTATTCATTTCCGATTATTATTATTAAATATTGTAAAATATCTAATACTGCTTTTATATAATAATTATGAAAATTAAGAAAAGGATTGCACAGTAATTTTTGCAAATTTTTTAAACTTTTTTCCTTTTTGCTACAAAATAAGTGTGGTATCTTTAACTTAATTTAGGAAATTACATTGTTTATTAATCTAGTAAAATGATTTTTATGTTTTATGAAATAAAATTTATTTTATCAAATGTTTGCAAATATTGTTTTTGTTTTTAAGTGACAAATATACTCGTTTCTGTCAATGGAAGAACTTAGAATTGAACATACAGCTCACAATGAATGATTTTAGTGTTCATCGGATTATTGGTCGCGGAGGGTTCGGTGAGGTATATGGTTGTAGGAAAGCTGATACCGGAAAGATGTACGCGATGAAGTGTTTAGATAAAAAGAGAATTAAAATGAAACAGGGAGAGACCCTTGCGTTAAATGAACGAATTATGTTGTCTCTAGTCAGCACTGGGGTATGTGTGAAATATTACTTACTTGTAAATTGTAGCGCTAATAACTTGTATCAAAAATTGTATGTTTAGGAAGACTGCCCTTTTATAGTTTGTATGACATATGCCTTTCAAACTCCTGACAAACTTTGTTTTATACTCGATTTAATGAATGGAGGAGACCTTCATTACCACTTATCACAGCACGGTGTCTTCACCGAACAAGAAATGAGATTTTATGCAGCAGAAGTAATACTAGGACTCGAACATATGCATCGACGTTATGTTGTATATAGAGATCTCAAAGTATGAGTAGCTTTAAAAGTTTATTTAAGTTTACTTAATTTGAATCTCGCATTTGACGACAGCCCGCCAACATATTGTTGGACGAACACGGACACGTCCGCATTTCTGATTTAGGACTCGCCTGCGACTTTTCCAAGAAAAAACCTCACGCTTCTGTGTACGTTTATTTATTTATTTATGTATTGCTAAATCACTAATATATTGCAAAGCTTATAGTTTATTGGTATTTTTTGTGTTTATTTAGAGGAACTCATGGATATATGGCACCTGAAGTGTTATCAAAGGGTACAGCTTATGATTCAAGTGCCGATTGGTTTTCACTTGGATGTATGCTTTATAAATTACTAAAAGGGTACTCAAATTTTATACAATTAATGCATTTTTTAATGTTTTTAACAAATTTAGTTACAATATTTCCTTAATTTCAATTTGTGTGTGAGTTGGCGTGTGTGAAAGTGGGGGAGAAACTTATGTTACATCACTTTATGTTACATTAAATATTTAATTTTTGTAGAGAAAACTATTATCACATTATTAAAACAGTCAACTGAAAATTATAATTATCCGCTTTTTAAATATCTCCAATTTTATGTGCATTTAATTAACATATATTTTTTGTATGTTATTTTATTAAAAATATTTTTCTATTTTTCTACCTCTTATCCACTCTAATTATCACCAAAAAGTCCATAAAATATTTTTATTTGTAAACATAAGCATAACTACTGATATATGATTAATATTTATTTGGTTTAAATAAATCTCAAATCTGTTTGCATAAACAATTTTTATTGTTGTATAAATTATAAACATTTATGAATAGATAAATTTTCTAATTAAACACAAGCACAGTTGAATGACCTTTTCCTCAATTTATATACTGTACAAAACTAACAATATATCGTTTTTGTTTTGATATTAAATTCGAAGCAAAATTATTTTTGATTTACAAAAATTATATGAGAAATTTGTGCAATTATTTTTAAAAATTTTATTAATGCTATTTTGATTGTAATTGATTGATAGTTAATTAAGTTATGACTTAAAGATTAGTAAAATTAGACTATTATTTTAGTTTTTATTATATAGCGTGAATTTTATTAAAAGGTTTAATTTTTTATTTTTATAAGAATAATCTTAAAAATTAAATTAATTTAAAGCTAAGATGTAGCAATATTTTTATGCTAATCTTTTAAAAAATGAAAATTTTGAAATATTTTAGTTATAGATATTTCTTTTAAAATTTTGAAATATCTATATATTTTGTATGGTTTATAGATGAGAAATAAAATTATTATTTAAAAATCAAAACTGGTTAATAAAAAAACACGCTCTATATATAAGATTAATTTTTAAATTATATGAAATTATTCGCATGTGGTTACAAATTTAAAATAATTAGAATGAAAAATTAGAATTTTCATGTAAGAAATTTATTTTTTATTTAAATGTATTGAACTTACTTAAAACATATCAATATACTTTTAAGAATGTTATAGACTTAAAAAATTTCGTAAAAGGATTTCTTTATATATTTGCAAAATTATAACTTTTAGATTTAAAAGTTTGCAAAAACTTCATTCTTATTTAACCGAATACTTCACTTAAAACGCGGTAACACATTTAATATGACTATAAATTTTAGAAAATCCCTTTTATGTGATAATCAAATTATCTAATAAATTGAGCTCTTGTGATTCAGTTTAACTTATGATTAAGGGGCGGAATTTTCGGTTAAAACCGAAAGTATTTAATAGTTCAAAACTTCGGTTAATCTATATCTAAACATTAA
>JAQIVF010001279.1:0-14859 GCA_034698365.1 Steganacarus magnus
GAAAGACTAAGGATATGAGTCACATGAATAGCTATGATTTTTATGTAAAATATATGAGAGATTTCAGAAGTGAAATCATTCTGCTTTTGAAACTTGAAATAAACGCAATTAGAAAGTTGAAGTTAAATTCTGTTCGTGTCCATAATATTTTATTAATCATTAGTGAATCCGGAATTGGTTTCTGTTTTCATTCGGTTTATTCGATAAACTACTACGATATGATATGCGTTTCGGACAGAGATATAAAAAAATTTAAATACAATTATGAGTATAGTAAAACAGTTGCGAAAACACTTAAATGGCCGTACAGTACAGACTCAAACAAAAGAGAATTAAGAATGAATAATACACGCTGTAAACTAGACTGCGTTCAAGAATATTATTTGTCACATACGCGCAAAACAAGTCATAGGAACGAAGGTTTCATTATAATACCTGGTCTTAAACCAATGATTATTTATCGTTTTGAAGGAATCTATTCATTAGTATCGTATGCGTCAAATATTGGCGGATTATTGTCGTTATGGTTAGGTTTTGCTTTTATTGACACACATATTATTTTAATTACTTGTTTAAAATTTATTAAAAGATTTCTCGTTTGGCTAAAAACAAAATCTTTAAATTATTTTAATAGAGATCTGTTTACAACATTTATCACCGCTTATGTTAAATTAACAAAACTAAATTATAAATTCGTTTTCAATATAATATGTTTGCTATGTTTACTGTATCAGTCGTATGAGTTGTCACACGAATATCTATTATTCAAAACAACAGTCAGCGCTAACGTATACCCGATGTATATTGAAGATTAGTTGATATCAATCGAAAATATTCCGTCGATTTCATTATGCCATGAATTGAAAATGAATCTCAAGGATCAAAGATATGTCAACGATTCTAATGAATTAATCAAACATCTGATTAATACAAATCCGTTTCATTTTGATTGTAATGTTTACAGTTTGGAAAGAAAATTGACTGATTGCAGTATTCTGAGCAAACAACTGATAACAAAATCATCGGATGATAAAATATGTCACTATTTTTTGAACAATATTTCTAAAAACTTTAGACATTTGCTGATTAGAGATAGCAGATTTGATTATTCTATTATTGATATTAATTTCAAATTCGATGAATCATTATTAACTAATATTTTGTTTAATCTCAATCCGAAAAACTCGATTAACAGAGTTTCTTATAATAGTGATTATACTTTGGAAGAAAGTAATTACTTGGAACTGATTTACGAAAAGATGACATTTAGACGCTTGAAATCACCATATAATACTAATTGTAGAGATTATGGAAATCAAACACGAAATCATTGCATAAATGACTGTTTAGTATATTATTATTACAACAAATTTCAATGCATTCCAATATTTAACTCATCGATTATTTTGTTTTTAAATGAAATCAACAATAGTTCACAATTTGAAAACAAATTCTGCGATAAGAAACGTATTAATTTCGATAAAAATCTGTTATTAAATCAATGCAATAAAAATTGTTTAATTACTTGTTTTGAAGACTATTATATAATAAAGTTAGCAAATTTTTATTATACGTCTACCATTTTAGAGCCATTGGTTAGTAATTAAAATTATTTATATAAATTTTTATATTAACACAAAATTATTTTTATCTTAGTATAAAAAATCGAGAAATTTAACCAAATTAGTAACAAAAGTAGGCAAAACATATTTCACAATTTATGAATATAACGCATTGATGTCATTTGATCAATACTTTACTGGTATCGGAGATTTGATTGGTTTGTGGAATGGTTTATCACTCAATGACATCACACAAAAACTTATGATTGCCTTTAAGAAATGGATTTTAATAAAAACATGCATCGAAAAACTGTTATCAAAATTTATAAATGATCTCTCTTTGAGTAAATTTGGATATTATTCAATTAGAAAAAGATTTCAAAAATATTTTAAAGTAAGTAAAAGTTTTTAAAAAATATAATTTAATTTTTTTAAAATTTAATAGTCATTTACATATCATGTCATTATTTTAAGAATTTAGTATTTTTGCTTTTGTCGACATATCTATTAATTGATTCGATAAAAGAAATCTATTCGTACTTAAAATTTGAAACTGAATTCAAAATCTTTATCAAAAATCAAAACTTAGATGAAATACCTGTTCCCGCCATAACCATGTGTTTTTTTGATGCACGTTATTACACATACTTCAGTGAATTTTTATCGAAACATGAGAATTATAGCCATTTAAATGAATACACAAATTTAACTGAATTGCAGTTTATTGTTAAATATAACAAAGATTTAGCATTAAAGCATTCGATACTTAAACAATACAACAACGAATTCCTTAAAAGAGTTGTTTTTGCGCGATATTTCGGTCATCATATTCACCACTCAATCAATGTGTTTGGCTATGATTTCTATCGATATTTCAAACCACAATTTGGATTTGAATTTTATCAAGGAATATATGCTCCCGATATTCACGCTAAATGTGTGACATTCGAGCCTATTTTAGAAAATACAAAACTAGACGGAAGGAAGTTATTATTTTATTTGTCCACATATAAGCATTTGATTCACTATAACCGTTTGCTGTATATCCATAGTTCACGTGATTATTTTAGAAATAAACAAGTTCATCGTAAACAGAATAGAATTGTAGCTAAAAGTGTTAGTAGTGTGTGCTTCAATGTGATCACAAAATATTTATTAGAATATCCATATAAATCTTCGTGTAGTCGTTACGCAAATCCGTTGAAACATTTCAATTCGCGATCGCATGAACATTGTGAACGCAATTGTATTTTTCTCAGTCTAGAAAAACAATGTAAATGTAGATTTTTTAAGTTTTATGGTTTTATTACTGACATACCTGACAATACAACAAATTTGTGCAGACAATTACCTGATGATTTTGATATGATTGAAAATCGATGTAAACAAAAATGTCCACAAAATTGTATCGAAGACATCTTCTATCAACGAATTAATAAATATAATTATTACAAAATGTCACTTAGAGTTAGTTTTATTGTTGATAACGATTATCCATTGACTGTTTACGCGGAAACAGCGTTACTCACGTTTGACAGTCTATTCTGTTATATCGGAGGTCTGTACGGATTATGGTTCGGTGTATCGGTTTATTCGCTGAAAAATATGTTCAATCAATCAAACTATTTTCGATTTATAATTATATTTCATTATATTTTGTTTGCTATAATTGCGAATTTTGTTGGTAAATATTCTATTTTTTTCGAAATTTATCATACTTTTCAAAACTTTTTTAACATTTATTTTAGGAATGCTTGTAAAGATCAAACAGTTCGTAAAATTTTTATTCCTACTTCTAATTGAATGTGCATCAAAATATTCACTGTTATTTGTGACAACAGTGAACAGTTGTTATGAACGATGCATTGCACATAATATCGATTGAAGTGCAACAACAAAAAATGTATCGAGGAATCTAATAATATTAATACTTTTGATAATTCTTATCATTGATACTTTGAAAAGCATTTTAATCAATCAAACAATATTCTCTCACATTCCAAACTAGTGTTGGCATCATTGTTAAAATGAAATTTATTGACATTCTTACTCATAAATAGTCTAAAGTGACAACTAATTAGACTATTATGTTATAACAGTTTGGACGTTAAGAAGTATTAAGACTAGAAACCCATATTATTTTTCCCCCACTCATTTTAACATTATTAAGAATGAATTAATAATTAATTTTTAATATAATTAAATTTCTTTAATTTTTTGTCTCGATTCTAAAATTATTAAAATAATATTAGAAACTCATTATGTAATATTGAATTTTCGCTTTCGAATAATTAAGAACTAAAAAAATTAAATTTAACCTCTAATTATACTGTTATTGAAATAAAAAATAATCTTTTCATCTAATCGTGTCCTTATGTAAAGGTTAGTCTAGTGTTGTTTAAATTCTTTAGAATCGAAATTAGAATCGAAAAATAATTTTGATTCCTATTTCAATAAATCGAAATTGGAATAGAATTGTATTTGAAAAGTAATTTGTTACAAAGGTTAAGCTAATAAATTATTCGTGATTTTGTCAATACACTCACATACAGATAAAACTAGAACTCATTGATTGCCATCATTGGAGAACAGAATAAATGTTGCGTAATGGTTGAGGCGTTCGATAAAATCTTTAGCAATAAGATATTTCTCAATTATTATTTTATGATTTTTATTTTAAGCACATTAATAGCGATGCAATTCATGTTTAGAAATATCAATCATTTCTATTATATTTTAATCATTCTAATAGTAGTTGTGTTTAGTTTTATGATTTTTAGCGTCAATTCTCTAATTTCTTCAGTATCAACGGCTGCTCATTCTTCAAAACAACTGTTGAATTCGGCATTTGTTCGGAAAGCATATTATTTTAGTTTAGATACAAAGTTTGTAATGCTTTCATCGATCGAACGATTATCATTGCAGAGATTTGAAGAGAATTATGCTCATAAAAGAGAATTTTTGCTTAGTATTATCTCTATTATTAAAAATTGGAAATTAAAATCGAAAAATATTCTATTTTAATTTCGACATTAATTCGCGAGTGAAAGCGACACACTATAGTTGCGATCGAAATAACTAACATTATTAATATAATACTATACCTGTGATAAGCGTTAAACTATGAGTGTGTGTGTTTGTGTGTAACAAATGCTTATAAAAGCATAATAGAATATTACGTCATATTTTTTGCCTATTAGTAAGCTTCTATCAACGAATTAATAAGTATAATTATGACAAAATGTCACTTAGAGTTAGTTTTATTGTTGATAACGATTATCCATTCACTGTTTACGCAGAAACAGAGTTATTCACGTTTGACAGTCTATTCTTTTATATCGGAGGTCTGTACGGATTATGGTTCGGTGTATTGGTTTAATCGCTCAAAAATATGTTCAATCAATCAAACTATTTTCGATTTATAATTATATTTCATTATAATTTGTTTTCTATAAAAGCGAATTTTGTCGGTAAATATTATTGTTTCGAGACTTATCAAAATTTTTAAACTTTTTTAACTTATTTTAGGAATGCTTGTAAAAATCAAAAAGTTGGTATAATTTTTATTCTTACTTCTAACTGAATATACAATAAAATATGTACTCTTATTTGTGGCAACAGTAGACAATTGTTATGAACGATGCATTGCACATAATCGCGATTGATTTGATGCGCAAAAACAAAAAATGTATCTAAGAATCTAATATTATTAATACAGTTTGATAATTCTTATCAGTAATACATTAAAAAGCAATTTAATCAATCAATAAATATTCTCTCGTGTTACTAAGTATTGTTGGCATAATTGTTAAAAAGAAATTTATTCTCATTCTTACTCATATAAATAGTCTAAAGTAACAACTATTTAGAGTATTAAGTTATAAACGTATGGAAGTTAAAAATTATTAAAATATAGCACGGAAGAGATAAACCTGACTGACTTAAGTGATCAGCGGACGTACAGACGAACAGACAGTGTGAAAAACATAAGTAGAACCTTCTCAGAGAGAATGTTAGCAAAAATTAAAAAACACTTCTAAACGAATGCTTCAAATTTTTTAAAACAATATAAGTAATTTATCGTTGATTAGGTAGAAAACACGTTTATTTATGAGTCTTAAATTATGACACACTTCTGTGTGAAACAAATAAAAAAAGAAATACATTTTTAGCTGTTAAAAGGAGTAGTTGTAATCGATTCGATTTGAAAAAAAGATAACGGATCCACAGCTAACAGTGTAACATTGTTTTAGAGTTTAGCATTGTTGTCCTATGTTTTTATTTTGACTTGAGTGCTTACTACTTGAGTGTTTACTTTATTGACCTAATTAACACAGTGCTACATATTTTTTGACTTTCATAAACCCTTTCTGGATAACCTTAGTTACAAATAAAAAACCCATAGAAAGTATGTCTCAACTATAACACTCCTGTGCGAACAATAAAATAATTATATTTAATAATATAAAATAAATCAAACTTTTTTAGAATTTCAAAATCATTTTATTGACAATTTAATTTGAATACATTAATACATTTGAATACAATTCATTTGAATCAAGTAAATTAACAAATTATATAGGACAATGTTTACAATTTTTATCTAAACAACAAAGCTGTCAAATACATCCTGGCCTACTATTTCAGAATTTAATAGTTCTTGCTTCATCTTGAGTTATTCATCATAAACAACATCAATGACGTAAATTATATCTGCATTATCTTCCGCAGAAAGCTCAAATCTGTATTTATGCGAACTAGTACGTTTATTGCAATTGATAAATTGAAACTTATCATTGCTTTTGACGTAGTAATAAAATTCATAACAAGACATACAACAACCAATTCTTTTGAGAAGCCTGCTTACATATAAACGAAGGTCAACCCATATCTTATTTCATTATAAAAATCGTTTACATTTTTGTAAACCTTTGCAAAAGATTCAAAAATATCATATGGATTTAATGAATTGTTATAAATTTCTTTATAATCTTTATTATCCTCAAAAATGAACAAGTAAATACACTTTTCGACTTTTCCATCAAGCAATTGACTATTTCTCATAAAATAATGAACCATTTTGATACTAAAATATACTTTAATTTAATTACCTTAAAACTTTGAATTACAGGTGATTACTGATTGATTTTATCAGATATATCTAGTTATATTCTCTAAAAATTATTTTAAAACCAGAGGAATATCATTTAAATTGAAAAAAAGGAATTATTGCGTTATCTAAAATGACAAAACGACTTTGTTTCGTTAATATAATTACTATAGTTAAATAAATAACAGTTAATTTCATTTTTAATCAATTTATTTACAAAGGAATAATAAAAAAATTAAATGTTATTTTTAGAATTAGGACTTTCATTAGGTTTCAACATAGTATTTGTAAGATCGCTTATAATGTTCTGATGAAATGCTTTTCTTCATTCTTTTCTTACTTTACTGTACACACCGATGAAATAGTAATTAATAATTTTGCATCATATAGATTGTGAATACAATATCCATTACAAGTCCACGAATATTTACGATGCTTTCGCTACTTCTTAGTTGCTTTTGACTTTCTCATTTTAAATTATATAATATTGAAGTTAACAATTTGACAGTCGTAAGATAAATGACTAAAATATATTGCGCTTATTCTATAAATACATAATTTTCTATTTCCAAAATTTCATCGGCAAAGTCATAATCGTTGGTCGCGCAAGTGAAATTTAATTTTGCTGAACTAAGTAAGCGCATACAACCCCGTTACTTGTTTGATATGTTACTCCAGAAAATAGTTCGGATTCAAAATTTCCATCTTTGCGAATGCATAGGAACATATTTTTAAGATTAATAAGAAAGCCAAAATCATAACTAGCAACAATATTTTTCACACTAATTTCATTTATCTTAACGTTATAGCCAAGTTTCTAAACAATTATTGCAAACTTTCGGTTAAATATTTAACATTTTCTCACTTTAATTTCCAAATCCAGAAAATTTTGGTTTCCGACAAATAGTATCAAAACTAAAAATATAAATTAAACTCGTATAATAAGAATGTTTTAAAATGAAAGTTCCAAATAAATTTTATTTTAAATAGTATTTGTTAAGTGATTCTTAAATTTGATAAATTTAATTTTCAAGTGTTTGATACTATTTCGTTTTTTAACTTAATTTACTATTTGTTTTGTAAATATCATTTAAATTGTTGGGTGAAAAATCAATAAAACTCATGTTACTGTTACTTATACCAATTTAAACACAATTACTCATCAATAAATTTATTATTATAATCTTTTAACATATAAACCATAATGGAAAAACTAAAAAGTTCGCCTAAAACCCATTCTCAACACAATTTTTCACTAATTTTCTGTTATTATCTCTAAATTATTCTTTTATTGTGTTCATAAAACTATTCTAATTAATTTAAATAAAGTTATAAACATGTTTTTTTAGAATTAAATGCTTTATTACAGTCACTTTCTAATAATATTCGTAACGTCGCTAAAGTTCTGCTTTGAAAGTTCTGCAACTAAATAACACTAAAAGAATTTCACTTTTGATTTATTATAAAATAGATATTAAAATGATTAACACACCTATTTATTAATAAGAATAAGAATAAATTTACAGCCTTATTTGCAATTTTAATTTTAATATTTATGGATTTGGTTAGACTCGATAGTTATTCTGCTAAGTTTAAATTAAAAAATTTAAATATTTATATATATATATATATTGTAACGAATTATTTTAGTAATTTTACTTAAAATTAATTAAATCCAATTTTTCAAATGCAAAAATGTAGATAACTTTGAATATTTTTGTTATTTAAACAAAATTAATATAAAAGGATAAAATACAAATTAAATTTAAACATTATCTTTCTTTATGTAGTTTAAAAATGTAATAGTTTGTTGTTTTTTAATTTATGTTAATAATATTAATAATTTAATATTAATTTAAAACTATAGCAAATTTAATTTATAATTCTCAACATTTATGGCTAAATTTGCGTTGAATTAACAAATAAATCAAGTTTAAATTTCAATTAAAAATTCAAACTGTCACCAAAGATAGTCAGCTTTTAGATGAATGTTCTACTCTTGTCAATTATTTTGTATGTAAATGATAAATTAATTATTTAAAAAATCATCTTTTATTAAGGTCTTTATTTAAATCACAGTATGTTTAATACTTATTGTTAATTATGCATTCTTGAAAAAAACAATATGATGAAATTACAAATTTTCGTATAACTTCATATTAAAACTATTTATTGTGATGGAAATTGCGCAAACATATCAAAATAAGATTTTTATTGAAATTATTACGGAACTATCAGATGACGTTTCAAGTTTATAATTTGTATTTAACATTAATTGTGTTTCATAAAAATTTGTTTTTACTTCGAGTGGGTTTTACTAAAGTTTTTTGTTTCTGTTGTATTTTTAAAATTTTTTAAAATTTAAAATTAAAATTAAAATGGCTTTTTCTATGCGCACATATTGCGCACAAATGCGAACATATTGTGACACACCTTCTGCAACAATACAGACACAACAATGTCTGAAAGATTTGGAATTAATTGTGAATTTATTCGTGAATTCAAACCCAAATGACAATGAATTGAATACAATATGGTTTGAACGCGTGCTTCCATTGTTTACATTGTGCAACAATACTGCGTCACAGAATAACAATGAGTTGTGTTCAGCCAATGAGAAAGCTGTGATTGATTTGTCGACACAATTCTGTGTTGTAATGAGAAGTGAATGTTATAACGATTTGCAAACAATGACTAATTATTGTCAAAATAAATACAATTCAATTCATTTGCCATTAAATGAAGACATCATTGAAGACTTGGATTTCGAAACAAATGTTCAAACACTCAACAAATATTGTGAATATAAACCATGCCATCAATTGTTGCAGAAATTCACATCAGTTTATTGTAATCAAGAAGAATGCAAAGAAGACAAATGCAGTGCTCGAGGTAGAATGTGAAGTCAACTGATTAAGAACTGAGGCAGCTCTTTCATTTTCATTAAATTTTTTAGCCGAAAATAAGTCTGATAGTGTAAAAATAATGTATCACAATGTACAATCGTTAATCAATAATTACAATGATATACTAAATGACATCAATTATATGTCAGCAGATGTATTATTATTTGCCGAGACATGGCTTATAGATGGAGAAGAGTTCGTTTCCATTTTTTAAACTAATTAATCAAATATCATCTAAGAAAGTACGGAAATCATACGGTTGCGCAGTATACTCGAATGTTGATCGCAAACAATTCTTTTTTTATAAACATCAAGATAAGAAAACAAATTTCAACTGTATTGGTATCAATATCAAAAACACAGATATTATTACCGTTTATAACTCTGCAGAAACATCTAAATCAGATTTATTTGACCATATTAAGGAGTGTTTAAAAAAAATCATAAGCGAAAAAGTTATTTTTGTTGGTGACTTCAATATCAATGTATTATGCGATACTAATCAAGATATTGTGGAGTTTATGAAGTTGAAAGGTTTTTCGTTAAGGAATAGCGATGTTACGACAAATGGAAACACCCAGATTGATTTGGTATTTTCTCGAAATTGTTCGCCAAATGTTAATATTTATGAGTCATACTTCTCTTACCACAAGCCAATGTGGTTCGATATTTAATTAAATTTCTTATAAATAATTCTAATTAAAAATATTTTTAATAAATAATGAGTTTAATTTAAAAATATAATAAAGTACAAAAATATATGTTTAATATAATTTAAATAAATTTGAATGTTCCAGTGTTGAATGTTCTTGAGCTTATCTTACTATTCGTACAAGGCAGAACTTATTGATAATTATGGGAATTATTCGAAAATAATTAGTAATTAGGAATTATTGATTTGGTAGCTGTTGGTTTACAATTCCATAACTCGATGAATCTTAAGTTGTAGCTACCACTAATACAGCTGATCAGAACAAGTAGAGCATAGAGTGCTGTTTAGTAGTGGTACATGACCTTAATTAATGAAAACATTTTTTCCAAATATCGATTTATTAAGCAGTGGTTACCGGATCCAGGGTTCAAAGTTCTTAAGCTTATCCTACCACTAATACAGCTGATACGAAAAATACAGTGCTGTTAAGTACTGGAAACATGACCAGAATCTATGAAAAAATTTTTGGCAGGTATCGTTCTACTATATAATGATTAACTGATCCAGTGTTGAAAGTTCTTGCGCATATTCTGCCATTTCTACAACTTAAAATATTGATACTTATGGGTACAATTTACTAAAGAGTAGTAATTAGGTATCAGTTATAATCCTTTTCCAAACAATTGATTTGGTAGCTAATGGTAAATAGTTCAATTACTCGATGACTCAAGCTGTATCTACCACTAATTCAGCTGACCAAAACAAACTGCCCATGCAGTGCTGTTATGAAGTGCTAGCATGTCCACAATCAATAAAATCATTTTCGCCAGATATTGATTTACTGAGCAGTGGTTAACTGATTTATGGGTTAATGTTTTTAAGCTCATTCTACCACTTATACAGGTGATCAAAATATTTGATTATACAGTGATTTTAAGTAGTGGAAACATGTCCAGAATCTGTGAAAACATTTTTGCATATCGATTTACTGAGCAGTGGTTAACTGATCCAGGGTTAAAATTTCTTAAGCTCATCCTACAACTAATACAGCTGACCCGAACAAACTGCCCATTCAGTACTGTTAAGTAGTGCTAGCATGACCACAATCAGTGAAAACATATCGCTCTACTATATAATGGTTAGATGATTTAAGAAATTGATTAATAATGAACGTTCATAATGGTTAATAATTAAAACAGCAATCTGGTAGGTTATTAAAAATTCAAATTGAATAATTTTTCGAATCACTATTACTATTAGATTTTTTGGTTAAATTATTTTTGTTATTTATTGCTAATTTTGAAGTGAGCTCCCTATGAATGTATCGTTCTTGTTTAAATTCAGATTATGTTTAGAACTTGAATAAAAATTTGAAAATAAGATAAACACCACAAATCCGGTAAGTCTAAAAATAATAAAAACCGTTTGAAAAAATAAGAAATATGTTATATCAATAAATATTTATAGATGGAGTAAAATAATTGATGTCTGAACATGGACCTGTGCCTTTATAAATTTTAAATAATTATGGTAAAAATGTTATAACTTTATTACTTCTAGATGAACATTTCTTTTATATAAAAAATTTTAATAGACTTTTTGGTTCATGATTATCATATAATTTGTCATAAAATAATTTGTCAGTCATTTAAACCTTTGAGCATTTTACCAAATAATAACCAGAATAAACTTTCATTTACAAATGTTTAGCAAATGGATACTTATCCATTTATACTATTTTGTGACTTTTAAACACTTTTAGAAAAAATTAATTATTTAAAATCAGATATAATTAGCTTACCAACAGCATAAGTCTTGTGGATATTGTATTATAATCACAAATAATGATAATAAAGTTCTGTATTATAATATTTACAGAGGAAATAATTGTGCAGAAGTATTTTTAAAAGATCTAAGATCTACAAGTGTATTTGATTAATTTATTAAAGAAAAATTAAAAATTTAAAAAATGTTACCATTAACAGAAAAAGTAATTTGTTTTAGTAAAGCAAAATATTGTCTTATTTGTAAGAAAGTATTCGGTAAATAACCAAGAAATGGATTTATTGACATAAAATTTAAAGATTATTGTCATATGATTTGTAAATTTAGAGCAGCTGCGCATATATCGTGCAATATTAATTAATCAATGCCTAAAAAAATACCAGTAATACTTCTTAATTTAAAAGGATAGGATTCACATATTATAATAGATGCATTAACATCAGATACATTTTCTAGTTGTAAAATTATTCCACAATCTTTTGAAAATAATATTGCAATCAGTTTAGATAACGTTAAAATATTAGAATCATTTCAATTTATGTTAGAATCATTAGAAAAGTTAAATAATAATATTGATAATTTTAAAGATTTTGAAGAAATAAAACTGCCTGAAAAAAAATCGAATTTTATAATCACTTAAGATTTGAAAATATATCATATCAAGATTATCATCATGCTCACAAAATATCGAAACTTTTTAATATCAGTTATCTTGGTGAATATCATAATTTATGTTTCACTGGATACCTCTTTGATAGCTGATGTATTTCAAATGTTCAGAAAAACAATTTTGTTAAGATATGGTTTAGATCCATGTCATTTTTATAGTGCACCTGGCCTGGCATGTCCAAATTTAAAATTTCACAAATGTCGATCAGTATCAATTTATTGAAACTGGATTACGTGGAGGAATATCTAAGGTTTCAAAAAGAATATGTGTTGCAATTAACAAATATTTAAATAAATATGATAAAAATAAAGAATCTACTTTCTTAACCTATCTGGATAGCAATAATCACTATGGTATGGCAATGGATTAATATTTACCTCATTCTTATTTTAAATGGGTGGTTAAAAATGAATTTAAATAGATTGGATGAATTAACTTTATTTTAAAAAGGTAAATTATTTAAAATTAAAAACAAACAAAAGTGAAACAAAATTAATTTTAACTAATGTTGTTTCACTTTTTTATAAGTACAAGAAAAAGTAAAATATATTTTTATTTTTACTTTCGATTAATCCAAAGTAAAAATCAATCGAAATTAAAATTATACTTAAAAGAAAAAGCAAATACAATTGAAATTATATAATTTTCAAAAAAATAAGCGAAATACAATTGAAATTATATATTATTCTAAAAGAAATAGTAAATACAATCGAATTTTTAAAAACGTTAAGAAAAGGTAAAAGAGAAATAAAAGTATATAAGTAAAAGTAAAATAAAACGTTGAAAAATAACATGAAAAGCAAAATAAAGAAGTAAATGTAAAATAGCGAAAATTATTTTTACTTTTATTTCAAGAAATTTTAAAATAAAAATAAAATTGATATCTCTTTCAAAGACAAAAGTGAAATTAACATTAAAAGAAAAGTAAAATACAATCAAAATTAAAATGTAGAAGTAAAACAACACTAGTTTTATACTATAAAGTAATAAAACTCAGCAGGAGACTTCTTGAAATTAACAAAAGTTCAGATATTCGTACAGAAATGCATGTTGAAATTTTAAAATAAATAAATTCCCTCTCTAATCTTGTAAGCTAAAATTTTCCCAATTTACTAAAGATTAAATATATCCCATCTTTTAAAGAAAATTAAATTAAAATAATAAATGTTCTCATGCAATTACAATTTTTAATTCAAAATAAATAAAATTAATTTATTCAGTGTTTCAAGTAAATATTTTTAACTATTATTTAGTATTGTTTTGACAGAAACTTTTTTATTTTAATTGTGTAGCTATATTTTTTTATATGACTCTGATAAAATCATATTTATTTTTACTCAAATATTTATAATAACACCGTCATATGTCATTCTAAAACAGGGTAGGTGATTATAAAAAATAGCTTGTAAATTTAAGATGCGGTTGGTGAATCTTAAAATAATGTATCAATGATTAAAAAAGTACAGTGTTGCATTAGTACTTCAGTAGATGCTAACCAAGTAGTTGCTCATTCCATATTTAGATTTCAAATAGAGCACATCACATTTTTCATCAAACTTTATATTACAGAAAAATGAATTCAGACGAGAAAAGAAGACAGCGTAAAGCAGAGAACAAACGAAAACAGCGAAAAAACGATGAGTATAGGCGAAATGAGAAAATAACTAACATCAAAAGAATGAAAATCGCTAGAAACAATACAGATAGGAGGCGCAAGGAACTGGAGAAAAACGCTGAGAGAAATAAAGTCGCAAGGACTGATCAAGATAGGAGGCGCGCTGAGCAGGAGATAAACACCAAAAGGCGAAAATTAGTTAGATGTGATCAAAGTAGGAGGCGCTCAGATCAGGAGAAAAACATCAAAAGTATGAAGATCGTAAGGACTGATCAAGATAGGAGGCGGAAAGAACAGAAAAAAGACACTGAAGCGCATCGAACAGCGAGGAAAAATAAAGGTAGGCGGCGCACAGAACAGAAAAAAGAGAATGAAGAGCATCGAAAAGCAAGATATGATTCTTATATGAGGCGCACAGAACAGGAAAAAGATAATTAAGCGCATCGAAAAGCAAGAGCTGATTCTGATAGGAGGCGCACAGGACAAAATAATAACACCACAGCACATAAATTAGCTCGACTGTCATTAAAAGAAAGTATTTGTTTTGAAGATCTGAGGC